>MDKI01172401.1:0-11286 GCA_005239505.1 Nicotiana paniculata | reverse complement strand
GTGTAGGTAGGGTTGGGATGGGTAGGGCATGGTAGGGTGGGTTGTGATGGGGGTAGGGTGGAGTGGGGGTGGTTTGGAGGGTGGGTAGGGTGTGGGATGGGTGGTGAGGGTTGGTCGGGAAGGAAAATAGGGTGGGAATGGATGAAAAAGAGTTTTGAAAAATATTTTCTCTTCTCTTGATAGGAAAAGTATTTTCCTTCGGTTGGAAAAAAATGAGTTTGTGAGGAAACTATTTTTCAAAATATGAAAAAATTGAAAAAAAAAAGTTCCAAAAAATATTTTCCTTTATACCAAACACACTCGTAGCCATTACATCTGAAGTTTGACTAATTTTTTTTTTGGCTAAAATTAATGGAATTACAACCATTTTTTATTATATATTTTATCTTAAAAAGAAAAAATACAAAATTTGTAATAAATAGTCATTGCATCTAAAGAATAAATGAAAATAAATAAAAAGTCGGGTAACATGTACATTGTAAATAAAGAAGTAAGAAAAAATACCAGTTGAAACAAATAAATTATTTTATATGACTATGTGCCAATTAACAATCGGACATTTAGAAGTTAATTTTTCGATTTTTCTTCATTCCATTGTACCTAAATGAGAGTGTATTCACACTATTTATCACATCAATGTCTAAAGTAAATTATAACACATAGTTAAGGTCAAGATTGGTAATTAAACCTGAAGATTATAAGTCAACTTGGAGGGACTCAAACCAAGTGATCACAGATGTAAGTCCCAATAGAAACATAATTCACATCAAATTAAAGTAGATACTCTTGGGTGAAGAAGAATTGCTAGGAAGACATCTTGAAAACTTGAGAGAGAAAAATGGCCTCCATTTTTCTTTTTCACTTATTTTTGGACCCAAAATTTGCTAATACATTTAATGGCTAAGGGCTTAGCGGTGGCCAATTTAATATTATTAATACTTAGGGGTTAGCTATTGAAGTTAGAAAAATTGTATTTTGTAGCAATTCTTTGTAACGATCCGACCAATCATTTTGAACTTTAGCGTTCTATTTGGTGGTTTGAGACTTTGAGTAGCTTCATATTACGTATTATGACTTGCGTGTATGGTTTGGTTTTGGTTTTCGAGTGGTTCGGAATTGATATGGAAGAATGATTTTCGTTTTAGAAGCTTTAAGTTGGAGGAGTTGACCAAGGTTTGACTTTTGGGTAAACGAACTTGTAATCGGGTTTTGATTATTTCGATAGATTCGTATGAAGATTTCGGACTTGTATATATGTTCGGATTTAGTTTCGGAGGTCCTAGAAGAATTCGACACTATTTGTTGAAAATTGGCAATTTGAAAAACTGAAGAGTTCATAAGTTTGACTAAGAGTTTACTTTAATGTTAGAGGACTCCAGTTGGTATTCTGAGACTTTGGATAGGTTTATATAGTTTAATTGAACTTGTGTGTAAGTTTAAAATTAATCTAAAGTGTTTAAGTGTGATTCGAATAATCTTTTGAAAGAATAAAAATTTAACAACTTCAGAGAAATTCAATTCGGTTTGAGCCTCGATTCTTTGTTGTGATGTTCTCGTGGATGTTTTGAGACTTTTGATAAGTTTGGATGATGTATTTGTACTTGTTGATATGATTGGATAGGGTCCCGAGGGGTTCGGGTGTGTTTCGGATCATTGGTTGAGAAACTAATTATGTTAAGGATTTGAAGTATGATTATGGTCAATATTGGATCAAGATGACCTCTTTTCGGTGTTTTGAGTTCGTGATCATGTTCGTATCGCATTTTGCGATTGAAATGTATAAATGGTTTGTGTCCGGGAGGTTTCAAATGAGTTTTGGGTGCTAAAGCGACGATTTTCTTATTGCTAGTTTTTTTCCTAACGTAAATAATCACGAAAATGCCATTGAAATTTTCAGATTTCTTTTAAAACTTCAAAACATCATATCTCCCTCGTTTTAAGGCCATATTGGTGATCTAAGAGGCTATCTTGGAGGTAATCTTACAAGAATCGTATTGGTATTATCAAACCTAAGTTTTGGGATCATCTAGGACCTGAATCGAGCTGGGACATCTGCTACATTTTTTCTTCTTGTTTCAAAATTTGGTTAATTTTTCTCACAAAGTTTTGGAGCTTGGTTTTGGGATATTTGGAGGGAATTTTTACTACTTAGATTGGGGTAAGTATTTTTTACTTAAATTTGTTATTTTCATGATTTCAACCTCGATTTTAGTATTTGATTAATAATTTGAATTAGAGAATTGGGGATTTTAGCAAGAACTTTTTAAAACATAAATTGATGGTTTGAAGGACGATTTGAGGTTGGAATTAAATAATTTTGGTATGATTGGACTCGTATCAGAATGAGTGTTCGAAATTTATGAGTTTTGTCGGCTTCCGAGGTGCGAGCCCGAGGTTGACGTTTTGGGTTGACTTAAAGATTGAAACATTATTATCCGAAATTTTCCTATGGATTTTACTTATGATATTAAGTTATTTGCTAGATTCGAGCTGTTTGGAGGTTGTTTCACACGGGAAGGACTTCTTAGAGTATTGATTTAGCTTCTTTGAGGTAAGTATCTTGCCTTACTTTTTTGTGGAGGAACTACCCCTTAGGATTTGTGTTTAATTGTACTATTTAAATTAAGTGAAAGACGTGTATACGAGGTCACAAGTGTGTACACAGGCTTATATGCGGACAACTGGCCGATTTAGACTCTTAGGTCACTTATAGTCATTTAATTGAAGTTGCTATTATTTGTCCTATCTTTCATTGTCAAGTCTATTCTTACATGCCTTAGCTAAAGTTTCTTTTACACGTTCTATTTTTCATTTGTTGAGGTTACTCTTATATGCATTTAGTGGTAGTTGTTGTTACATGCTATTCCATCCGTTGTTGAGTTATTCTCATGCATTTATTTGTAGTTTTTAGTTCGTGCTATCTCTTTCCTTGTCGAGTCTAAGTTATGCACTTGATTTGAAGTTGTTATTTCATGGAAATATCTTAATTGTTGAGTTATTGAAGTTGTAGTTTTTGAAAGCTATTAACACGGTCGTGGTTGAAATTGTTGGTTGTTGGAATATTTTACCTTGTTGAGTTGTTTCTCATTCATTTTGTTATTATTGAGATTCTTGTACACATTGTGGTTGAGCCGTGGACTATGTGTTGTGGTAATCTTGTTATTGTTGAATTTGTAATATTATGGTATATGGGCACGTGTGGTGCGAGTTATTTATTATGTTGTGATATTGATGTGCATGCGGCGGTATAAGGATAGGGGTTAATATGCATGCGGCGACATAAGATGGGATTTATGTGCGAGTTGCTAATAAGGGCATTACTTGAAGCCACACCGCGACATAAAGGGAATAAAGTGCGTGTAGCTATTTGAGAAAAAATATTTTCAAACATATCTAAATGTAAGGCTCACGTAGCGGTATAAGGAAAGGTTGTATTTTTAATTGTGAAATGTGGATATGAGACGTGGTACCTCGGTGTGAGTTTGTTGTACATTCTATATTCGAATGGCTTGTTGATTTGAACTGTTATTATTTTTCCTCATATCATCTCACTTATATTTTTATTGTATTTAGTTATTTGCTGTTATCTTGGTGTGGGAACGATTGTGACTTCTTATGTAAGTCATGCATTCTACATGATTTGTTATGTTTCTTTAATGTGTCAATCCGTGCCTCTGTGTTACTTAGTAAATTTAGTGTTAAGATGAATTTACTTGCGTGAAGTCCATTATCTCATACTCTCTTGAGTTGTTGGTAACATAACAATTTTAAATAAAAGAATTATGAACATGATTTATTTTGTGTGACTCTTAAGATAGAACTCGTTATCTCACTCGGTGCTTTTCTATTTTTAAATGATTATCATATTTTACTTTAATTGGGTTCTCAAATTAAACTCATTACCCTAGTTGATGTTTTACTTTGCGTAAAATTTCTATCATGCCTTTAACAAATTTTATATTTTATTAGTCAACTTATCTGATGTTTTCCTTAATTTAAAATTCTATTTTACTTTGCCTTATTTATTTCTAAACTAAACTCATTTGATACTCTATTTTGTATAAGCTTTACTTTACTTTATTTTACTTTATTTGTTTTCTAAAATAATCTCATCTCATTTGACGCCTTACTTTATTCAAGATTGTTATTATGCCTTATTGTATTTACAAAATCTCTCGAATATTTTTTTTTGGTATTTGACATGAATACAATGTACATGGTAGCACGTGACCTTTGCCGTGTGAAGGTGATTGATAATATTGGCGCGAGGTGCCATGCGTGTAAGATTCGTATTGTGGCTTATGATTTATGGTTACGAAGTGCAGTGCCTCAGAGTAATTCTTGTTGTAAGTCATGCGTTGGAAACGATTTGATTACCTGAATTATCATCTGTTTTCCTAATTTGAGTTCATTCATATTTCATTTGTGTTCTGATTATGCTGCTACTTTATTATATGTTTACATCTTGTAGCCAATTGTGTTTCTATTATTCCTTTTTTGGTTTTATATTAATAATATTTACGTTGTTAGCCTTATATTAATGTTCTTTCCACTGGTAGCTTTATTTTAATATCTTGCACATGTTTTATGGCTATTGAGTGTCTCGACTTACCTCATCACTACTCCACTGAGGTTAATCTTGATACAAACTGGGTACTGCTATGGTGTACTCATGATATGCTTCTGCACATTTTTTTGCAGATCCAGGTACTTCTGATTGTGTTGGTTCTTGAGAGTTGTGTCTGCACGACTATAGAATTCAAGGTATATATGTTTGACATTCGCATGCCTCGGAATCACCTTCAAATATTATCTTTACTGTTGTTTATCTTCATTTCAGAACATTGTTGTATTTAAAAATTCTAGTGTATGTCAGTAGAGCTTATGACTATGTACTACCAGTTCTGAGGATTATATAACATTTGTTCAGTTTTAGTACGTTATCCCAGTTATCAGTTTAAGTTTGATGTAGTTAAGATGGTTATCTCAGTTAGATCTTCTCATGTGTTACGATTACTTAGTCTTAGAGATTAGGTTTCATCATGATGCCTAAGGTGAGATTTTGGTTCGTGACATCTCTCTCTCTCTAAATCTCTCTCTCTCTCTCTTTCTCTTTCTCTTTCTCTTTCTCTTTCTCTTTCTCTCTCTCTCTCTCCCTCTCCCCTCAAGAACTTCACCATAGACCTACTGCAGCAGGTCGGTTTTGGTGTACCAAACGTCACTTTCGGACAAAAAGCAGGCCACGATTAACTTTCTCGTGTCTACATAGACCCCAATACTGTATAGTGCTTTTTATTTTAATAATTTTTATGTAACTTAAAATTCATCTTTTACTTTTTCTTAGAAGTGTAATTTAGGGTTAAAAAAATAAGTTGTTTCAAGTGAAATGTATGTGTTGCTGCTATCTGTAGTTGGTTTGGTAAAATCAGATGTTCTATATCAAAGATTGATATTGTTCCCAATTGATGTACTTTGAGGCTATGTATATTCAATTTTTGTAGATGTCGTGTAACGACCCGACCGGTCGTTCCGTAAGATTTACCCCATTTTCCCTATTTATGCATTTGTTAAGTATCGCTATCTTATTTTTGATGTGTTGGATCAGTTGGTTTGGGTCCGGAGTAGGTGAGATTTTAGGCATTTAGCCTTTTAAAGTAGCTTAATAGTTGAGAAAGTTAACTGAGAGTTGACTTATTGGTAAACGACCTCGGAATTCGGATTTTATCGCTCGGATAGCTTCGTTCGGTGATGTGGGACTTAAGAGTGTGTTCGGAATATTTTGTGAAGTCCGGTGTGGAATTAGGCTTGAATTGGCGAAAGTTAGTTTTTGGCGATTTCTCGTCGGCAGTTGAAAATAGGCTATCGAGATCAGAATGGAATTCCGGGAATTCCGGAAGTTGGAAGAGTTTCATAATGTCATTTTGGATATGTCTGCAAAATTTCAGGTTAATCGGAGGTGTTTTGGTTGGTTTCGGCGTAGTTGGCGAATTTAGAAGTTTAAAAATTTTTAGGCTTGAATTTGATGTAAATTTGGTGTTTTCGTGTTGTTTTTGGTGTTTCAAGGGCTCGACTAAGTTTGAATGATGTTATGGGATATGTTGGTATGTTTGGTTGAGGTCCCGAGGGCCTCGGGTGTGTTTCGGATAGTTGACGGGGAGTTGGAGTGATTTTTGGAAAATCTGATGTGCTGGTTTGCTGGTGTTTTTGCACCTGCGGAAGGGGAGTCGCATGTGCGATTACACAGGATCGAAAGGGGAGGTCGCAGGTGCAATTTTTTCCTGTATAGGAGAGGTCCGCAGGTGCGAGGATTTTTGTCGCACCTGCGATGTCGCAAGTGCGGAATGTTGGTCGCAGGCGCAAGAATGGGCCAGTTAAGTGAGTTTCGCAGGTGCGCACCCTGGGACCGCAGGTGCGGCCAATTGTCCGCAGGTGCAGACATGACTGTGCAGAAATGTATAAAAAGGACCCCTCCGCCAAATTTATTAGTTTTCATCAATTTGCATGCGGGAGGAGTCCATCGAAGGTGGTTTTGAGAGAGAATTTCAAAGTACTTCAACAAAGGTAAGTTCTTTGGTTATTAATCCCGTTCGTATGCTATTTTGTTAAGATTAGGCTTGAAAATTTAAGGATTTGGGTAGGAGAAAGTTGGAAAAATGGGAGGAAAGAATTGGGATTTCTTTTGAGGTTTTGGAATGGCAATTGTGGTCCAATTTTGGTGTTCTTGGTATGTATAGAATCGTGGGAGGACGAGGTTTCTAATGATGCAAAAAATTTTGAATTTCGTGATGTTGGCCCGAGGCTCGGGTTTGGCCGAATTTCGAGATTTTTTATTAGATTGATAATTTTCGATTGGGTTGTGTTCCTTGAGTATATATTAATGATGTTGAAATGGTTTTGGCTAGATTCGGAGTAATCGAGAGCCAATTTGAGGGGAAAAGGCATAGCGTACTAGTGTCGCGACCCGGTAGAGGTAAGTAATGGTCTTAAATCTTGTCGTGAGGGTATGGAACCCCGGACTGCATTATTTTCTCACTGAATTTTAAATGGCGCACATGTCGGATGACGAATATGTGGCGCGTACTGATTTTTGGATTGGACTAGGTCCTCTCCGCGGCAACTAATGAGTTGCATATTTACTCAAAATCTTATGTTAAAATAGTTCTAAAGATTTGTGAAATATTTGGGCTGTAAGCCGTATTTGGGGCCTCGTGCCGATTTGTTTAGACCCCTTTGAGGGTGTTTTACTGTTGTTTTCTTCACTACCTGTTGATGATTTTACTCAGCATCATTGTGCATACTGTTTTATTTTAAACTCAGCCTAATTTACACTACATGAGCATTAAAATGATGTTTTCGGGTCGAGTACCCCGTTCTATTACTTCGCCCGAGGGGCTTTTCGAGTGGTTCCACCGAGTGTGGCCGAGGGCTAAGAGTGATGGTGAGGTGCTGAGTGATATTAGCGCTTGGGCAGAAGAATCCCCTCTGGAGTCTGGACATACCCCCAGTGAGCGCACCGAGTGCGAGTGATCGAGTGATTGGGAGGCATGAGTGGCTGTGAGGTGCTGAGTGATTGTGAGGTCCTGAGGGATTGTGAGGCATGCCCGAGGGGCTGATTATGAAACATGTTTTTGCCCGAGGGGATACTTATGATTTTACTACATTCATTTGCATACCAAATCGTTGTTTTAAAATTGTTAAAAATGTGCATTGTTTTAAGGACTTTTGTGAAGTTGATTTCTAAGGCTTGACGATTTCGTATATCTATGTATACTATTGGAAAGTAAGGTTGTGTATATTGCGACTTGATGAAATTGATTTTTATGTGATTCCTTGATACTTAGACTTGATTTATTTTCATTACTACTGAGTTGGCATACTCACATTACTCCATGCACCTCTGTGTGCAGATTCAGGCGCAGATATCGAGTGTTAGCTTTTATATATATATATATCGCAGCGGACCGGATCTTGGGGATATAGAGGTAGTTGTTCAGCGTTTGCAGCATCCCTGTTTTCTCTTCCTATTGTATTTAGCTTTGATTCAGAGTTTTGTATCATAATACTTTATCTTGGCTTATTTCACTAGATGCTCATGACATGTCGGCTCGGGATTTTGGGGATGGCAATACTGTATATAAAATTTGCCTATTATATTAAGAACTTTTTGTATATTGTTATGAATTTATTGAAACTTAAATGGGATTTTCAAAAGTAAATGTGAACACGCGGTAGTCGGCTAGCCTAGTTCCACGATAGGCGCCATCTTGGCCGGTTAGGATTTGGGGTTATGACAGTTTGGTATCAGAGCCCTAGGTTACATAGGACTCGACAGTCATGAGCAGGTTTAGTAGAGCCTTGCGGATCGGTACGGAGACTTCTGTACTTATCTTCGAGAGGCTGCCAAACTTTTAGGAAACATTCTATCTTTCTTGAACTCTTTCGTGCTGGTCTATTGATTCTTGAAATCCGAACTTACGTTGTTCATTCTCTCACAGATGGTGAGGACACGCCATATCGATCAGAGTGAGCAGTCACCGACTAGACCATCGAGAGGTCGAGGCCGTGGTAGAGGTAGGGGGCCAGCCCGCACAGCACCCGGGGCAGTACCTCACGATCCCCCTATTGATCATGATCAGCTTCCCACCGATGGTGTCTCAGCGGGACAGGCTCAGGCACCATCAGTGCCTATGGTTATTCCGGGTCTTCAGGAGGCCCTGTCTCAGATATTTTCAGTATGCACCGGTTTGGCTCAGGCCATTTCCGTGTCTTCTTCTGCCACCACAGCTCAGGCCGGGGGAGGCAATCAGACTCCAGTTGCCCGGGCACCTAAGCATGCTGCAAAGGGTATTCAGGCACTAGGAGCAGCCCCAGCTCAGCCAGCTGCTCCGGTTCAGGATTATGTGGTCCCTGTTATGCCTGAGGACGAGCAGCGCAGGTTGGAGAGGTTCAGCAGACTTCAGCCTCCGACTTTCAGCGGTACAGAGGGCGAGGATGCCCAGGGATTTCTGGATAGTTGCCAGAGGATACTGCGCACCGCGGGTATTCTTGAGACCAGTGGAGTCTCGTTTGTCACCTTTCAGTTTGCGGGTGCTGCCTTTACTTGGTGGGAGTATTTCGAGAGGCGTAGACCGGTTGGTTCAACACCTCTTACCCGGCAGCAGTTCTCCACGATCTTTTTGGAGAAGTATGTTCCTCAGCCCCATAGAGAGGAGCAACGTAGGTAGTTTGAGCAGCTGTGCCAGGGAGAGTTATCAGTCACTCAGTACGAGATGAGATTTTCCGAGTTGGCTAGGCATGCTTCTGAGATTATCCCTACTGATAGGGAGAGAGTGAGGAGGTTCGTAGATGGTCTTTATTATCATCTTCGGTCGTTTATGACTCGAGAGAGAGTGTTGGGTTCTTCATTCGAGCAAGTTGTAGACATAGCTCGAGATATTGAGTCTGTTCGTCACCAGGAGCGGGAGGAGAGGGAGGCCAAGAGGCCTCGTGGTTCTGGCAGCTCCAGTGGTGCTCCCTTCAGGGGACAGTTTCAGCAGGGTAGGGGCCGTCTATTCAAGCCTCCCCAGTCAGGCCGCCCAACTTATAGTGGTGCATCTTCGGGGCAGGGTCCCCGTGGTTCTCAGTCAGGTCGTACTTCATTTGGTGCCCTCCCAGCTCAAAGTGCAGCTCGAGCACCTCCAGTTCAGGGTTCATCTATTCAGGAGTCTTCCAGTGGCCGTGCAGGTGCTAGGGGTTTCTATCAGTCCCCGCCTCTAGCTCCAGGTAGTTTTTTGAGTGCGGAGATTTCGAGCACGGGTGGAGGTAGTGTCCCCGCCGTTCCGGTGGATCTTCTCAGCAGAGGGTCCATCCCTCGACTTCAGCTCCAATCACTTCACCGCCCGCCCAGGAAGCTAGGGGTGGTGGTCAGTCAGCCAGAGGCCGCCTTAGAGGGGGAGGTCGAGTAGGGGGAGGTCAGGCTCGTATGTATGCATTTCCAGCCAGGCTGGATGCCATGGCCTTAGATATCGTGATTTCAAGTATTGTTTCAGTCTGTTGCCGTGATGCCTTGGCTTTATTTGACCCTGGTTCCACAGGTTCCTATGTTTCTTCATATTTTGCCGATTTTCTGGATGCGCCCCGTGAATCTCTAGTCACCTCTGTTCATGTGTCGACTCCAGTGGGCGATACTGTTATTGTGAACCGCGTGTATCGGTCGTGCTTTATATCTATTGGGGGTTTGGAAACCCGATTGGACCTACTGTTACTCCGCATGGTCGATTTTGACGTGATTTTGGGCATGGATTGGTTGTCTCTGTGCCATGTTGTTCTTGATTGTCACGCTAAGACCATGACCTTAGTTATGCCAGGGTGTTCGAGGGTTGAGTGGAGAGGTTCTTCCGAGTATATGCCTAGCAGGGTGATTTCTTACCTGAAGGCTCGACGCATGGTTAAAAAGAGGTGTTTATCTTATTTGACCTTTGTGAGGGATGTCGGTGGTGAGACTCCCGCTATTGATTCAGTTCTTGTGGTTCGTGATTTTCTGGATGTCTTTCTTGTAGACCTTCCAGGCATGCCACCTGACAGGGATATTTATTTTGGTATTGACCTGGTGCCAGGCACTCAGCCTATTTCTATTCCACCATATCGTATAGCGCCAGCGGAGCTAAAGGAATTGAAGGAGCAGCTTCAGGAGCTCCTGGATAAGGGGTTCATTCGGCCTAATATGTCACCTTGGGGTGCATCGGTGTTGTTCGTTAAGAAGAAGGATGGGTCCATGCGTATGTGTATTGATTATCGGCAGTTGAATAGGGTTACGATGAAGAACCGGCCCCGTATTGATGATTTGTTTGACTAGCTTCAGGGAGCTAGAGTATTTTCCAAGATTGATTTGATATCTAGGTATCATCACTTGATGATTTGGGATTCTAATATCCCGAAGACTGCTTTCAGGACAAGGTATGGTCATTATGAGTTCTTGGTTATGTCGTTTGGGCTGACCAATGCCCCAGCTGCGTTCATGCAATTGATGAACAACGTGTTTCAGCCTTATCTTGATTCCTTCGTCATTGTGTTCATTGATGACATCCTGGTTTATTCTCGTAGCCAGGAAGAGCATGCTCAGCAATTGAGAGTTGTGTTACAGAGATTGAGGGAGGAGAAGCTTTATGCGAAATTCTCCAAGTGTGAGTTTTGGCTGGGATCGGTAGCTTTCTTGGGATACGTGGTGTCCAGTGAGGGGATTCCGGTTGATCCAAAGAAGATAGAGGCGGTGTAGAGTTGGCCCAGACCGTCCTCAGCTACAGAGAT
>ML345537.1:0-10874 GCA_005239505.1 Nicotiana paniculata | reverse complement strand
AAAGAGAAGTTTGAGTGATATGGAGTACAAGTCAGCTACACTTCATGTGTTACTAAATTGTCCCGAAGTTGTACCATTTCTCAAGTAAGTATTGATTTAGTAGTTATCAAAATATAAAATTTAATGTGATTACATCTCAATGCAACTACTAAAAATATTTGATGTGTCACAGTCACTTCGTGGGTCAATTTGGTCATGATGTTGTATCTATCAGATTTGATACGTGGTTCAAATAATTTGTAAGTTTATCCTTATAATATTCTAACACTATGTAGGTAAACAATGTTTGGAATTTACGCTAACTTATGAATTTTTTTAACAATATGTAGGTAAATGATCCAAATAATGGTGTAAATCAATTTTTGAAAGATATATCTTGGGGACCTGGGCTTTAGGTCACAACAATGTCTAAGTACATTGTGAATGGTTATAACTTTCATACAGAGGATTGCTCTAAAAATAAAAATAGCGACAACAACGTGGTGTGGGTTCAAGGAGGTGATGGCAACCAAGTTGGAGATATTGATTATTATGGTATGCTCAAAGAAATAATTGAACTAGAATCTGTTGGTTGGCCATTTAAGAAATTGATACTCTTTAGATGCAAGTGGTTTGACCCACATCCACCAAGAGGTAAAAGAGTACACAACCAATACAACATAATTGAGGTTAATCATACGAGGGAGTATGATCGCTATGATCCTTTCATAATTGCACATAATGTTAGGCAAGTGTATTATGCTCCTTATCCATTGCGGCGGAATAAGTCTAATTGGTGGGTTGTAATTAAAACTAAGCCTGTAGGTAGGGTGGAAGTCGAGAATGTGTTAGATGTTGCTTATCAAAATGATATCTCCAGTGTTCACCAAATAGTGGACGAACTTTTAGAAAATGATTTGGAACATCCTGCACACATATTGGAAGAAGTTGATATAGATGAAGTAACAATTATAGAAAATGAGTAAGTAGAATCAACTGATGAAGCTCAAACTAGTGAGGAAGAAGAATTCTCGGACGAGGAACAATACATCGATGAGCTTTAAAAAGTTGGTTTCTTTAATAACTCTCGTTTTATAGCTAGTTTCTTATATGCTTCAATCTAAATATGTATTATATTATGCAGATGACAGGCAAGGATCGAGGTAACGATGACCCTACTGGTTCTCGGGGTCGAGAAAAGGCTAGGAAGGGAAAGAGGAGGGTACAAGATAATCCTCCATCTTTTCCACCCTCTTCAGAGATGCCGATGCCTGAGTCTATGTCTTATCCTCCACCTGATAGCTATTATGAGGTGCCACAACATCACCGTCCCTACGTCTTTGTGCAGACACCGGGTCTTTCATCACATGGCCATAGGACTTTACGTCCGTCATACAGTCCAGCTGCCTCACGACCACATGGATCACATCCATCCGTGTCACAACCACGGGGGTCACGTGCATCAGTATCACAACCATCAGTGTCACAGACGCTTGCGGTCGATCCAGCTATGTCGCAGTCACAGGGATCACAACCATCTTCATCTGGGACTCCATCTATTTCAGGCCTTCGCCTGCGAGATAGTAACTCTGACCCCCCTACACCTTCCACACATGCCTCTAATGTACAAGTTTCAGACGATGATGCTGATGATGACGAGGAGGTGTATTATGATCAGTATGGCAGGATCATCATCGTCCCTGAGGGTGATGGGTAAGAGTAATTTGTTATGTTTACATTTATTATTTTGTACAGTTTGTACTAAGATATTAATGTGTTTTTTTTTGTTAAATTGCAGGTTCATCCCGAGTAATATTACTACGAGGATAATCACCAAAGCCACCAGAAAGCTTTATGATGCCCCCTATACGAGTTGCAGTGAATTCCCATTCACGTTGAAGGAGAAAATTTTCAATGAATTTAAGGTATAAATATTCTTGTAAGCAGTATAATTATTTATATTTATGATATTTCATATAATATTTAACTTTTGAAATACAGAGCAAATGTGTATGGGAACACCGCTATAGCGTGAAAGTGGCTGCAAATTTGAATCTCAAAGCTCGGAAGCGGTTGTCACATAGTTTCTCCAAAGCTAGACAGTTCAACAAGAAGCCTGGCTGGTTGCTGCAACATTTATGGGAGGATTTTCAAAGGCAATGGCTTATCGCAACCTTCTTACAGAAGAGCGAAAAGGAAAGAAAGCTTGTGCATTCGAGAAGGGAGGCTCCTTTCACACTGGAGGTGCGATCAGCTAAGGGACAATAAAAAGAAGATTGGTACGTAATTGATTAATTTATTTTAATTTTCAAAGTATATGTATTCTGTTTATTAACTAAAGTTTATGATTTTTCAGGAAAAGAAGTTGGGGAGTCCAATGAAGCAAGATGAGTTATTCAAGGAGACTCATATTGTCAAGAAGAAGAAAGAGATGGATCAAGAAAGGTGGGTCGAGATCCGAGCCTCGACTGTACATGTAAGTTTTCACTTTTCATTAAGTATTTTGATTTACACTTATATAAATTTTGAAATACTAATTCAATGTAATTTTTCTTATAGGATGGCTTCACAACTGACATGGAGGAATTCATACGCAGTCAGCCACCTAATGAGTCGGGCGAGGCAATCCAACTATCGGATGAGAATGCTGAAAGAATATCAATGGAGGCTGCTGTTGGTGCAAAATGGGGGAACGCATACGGGCTTCCTACTAAGAAGTTCCATCGCTATCACTGTGGAATGCAAGGAATAGGGACTTCCTCGCAAGGCGAGAAACTTCGTAGGGAGAGCCTCTCCGCTATGCGGGAGACTGTGACAAAGCTCACATCCGAGCTAGAAGCGGCCAAGGAAAGAGAAAATCTTAGAGATGCTCAGTACGTTGGCATGCAAGCTCAGTACCATGGCATGCAAACTCAGATCAAAGCTCTCCTAGCTTCTGGAGCTTTTCCGATTCCCCAGTCTCGTGAGTCATCGCCAGAGGCTCAACTTGAAAATGAGCATTCCTTCCGTCCTCCCCGTGCTAGTTCCTCCCGTCCTCCCCGTGATCGTTATTCTAGTCCTCCAAAAAATGACCCTTCTCATTACCGTCTTGATAATGAAGATTCATCAGACGGTGATGATAATGATGTTGAATGAAATAGCTTTTGAGTACTTTTATATACTTTGAACTAGACAATAGAACCTGTTTTCGAATGGGCTTGTAATAAGTGTTAACTTAGTTTTGTTAGCTTAATATGTTAGTTCTATTGAACTTTGTTGGTTTTAATGTTGTTGTTGTGTTATTGTTGTTGTTGTTGTTGTGTTGTTGTTGGTTTAATTATTGGTATTATTGTTTTTGTTGCTTGTAATAGGAAATTTGGTATGCTGGCAGGTGGTGTAGCTGCCAAAACAGGCAGTTTCTGCCAAAACTATACCTAGAAAAGCGACCAAAGTTGAACGCTTTTCTATTTAAATTTTTTTCCTGGGAAATAGTGACCAAGGTTGGTTGTTAATTAACCCAGACTTCATAAAAAGCAACCAACTTTGGTCGCTATTCTGTCAAAAAAACAAAAATTCTGGGAATTAGCGACCAATATTGGTCGCTTATGTATAAAAAAAATTAAATTCTATAAATTAGCGACCAATTGTGGTCGCTTATGTTTAAAAAAATTAAAAAAAAGCGACCAACTTTGGTCGCTATATTCTAGATTTAAAAATATATATTTGGTTTACAGACCAAAGTTGGTCGCTATATTTTAAATAATAATAAATTAAAAAAAATATAATTTAACTATAGAGACCAACTTTGGTCGCTAAATTTATATTATTAAAATACTAAAGCGACCAAAGTTGGTCGCTATATTTATACCCGGAATATTTGGTCCCTTTACATTAAAGACCAAAGTTGATCGCTAATTAGCGAACAAATTTGGTCCCTAATGTAAAGGGACCAACAAAATAGCGACCAAGCCCTGTTGGACTCATTTTGGTCACTTTTTCACTATTTAGCAACCATCTTTGGTCGCTTTTGGTGGTCTCTTTTTCCCGGATTTTTAGTAGTGCAAGACTAGCTTTATGTAAAAATTTCGTAGATGCTACATTGTAATTCAAGGAACGTTTAACATGCGAGAATTTCCACATTTTCAAACTTATGTTTCAAGATGTCCATGCCTTATGTAGTTTTTTTTCTTAAGCAATCCACTAAGCAGAGTGCCTAGGGTTAGTTTTTATAGGTATATATCTAGAAATGCGAAAAACAAATGTCAGGAGGTCTTACAAAATGAAAGACATAAACTTTGACACTTATATAGACCTTATTATCAGAATTGAGCATGATACTCAATACTGATATTACATGATGTAGCCTAAGTACAATAAGAAAAAGTACTTTAAAAAATATCCAAGATACGCTCTCGTTCATGAAGCCCATGTGTGATCTTCTTTTGTTGCACAAATGGCCATATTCAACTTGCATAATTAACTTTGAGTATAGTATCTCCATGAGAGTGTCCAATGAGATCACTACCAGTTCATCAATTGTATCGTCCCAGCAATGTATTCTAGTAAACCAATCAAACATGGTGTATTCTTTAACATTTCAATTGACGTTGCCTTGTCATATGTTTGGCGCGTTGTCTCTTCTTCGTGTGAGTTATTGTATTTGTCAATCCATTCCCACCCAGGTAGTCCTTTATTTTGGTGTAACCAATTCAACACAATACCTGCTTTGTTATAGAGTAACACAAAATCACCTGTTTCCCCCATAATACCTATTGTCCAGTACATGTGCACGAAGGTGGGAGTGCACTATTTGGTGTGACTTCTTTTTGTCCTCCAAAAGTTATTTGCAAAGACCATATTATGGCATCCATCATGGGATACAGTAGACATAGATAACATTGGGTTTTTCTTCCACAATGCAATGCCAAAACCACATACCTCTTATGTTTGTTGATGTGGAACTTCTGATTTGTATTCTTCTCTTGCGTGCAGTATCAACAGCTATCCTTAGCAAATGTAGCTCCATCAACTCCATGCTTGTGCTTACCACAACTCTTACTTCAAGGGAATGAGCACTTGGTGCTAATACCACCCCCATTGAATTCGTAGTACATGGCAAGGCATGGACACAGTAACTTTTCCTGCAAAAAAGAAAACAAGGTTAGTATAAACAAAAATCACCATGTTCTTCTCCATAAGGATTTGAACATGATGATCCAGTGTAATCCCCTTACTCCATCTTTCCCTTGTTATCTTGTTCCCCTTCTTTGCTATCTCCTTGTAGCATTGATCCTCAAATATGGGCATTGAAACTTATCATTATTCACAATCCTCCTTCCTATAACATCCAGTTCCATGAATTCATGACACACTATAGATCCTACATTCAATGCATAGTTTGCTAAGTGATACACCAATTTATTTCATTCCCTAAGTGTGTGTGATATCTGGATGTTACATCTAGTCATCAACTCCTTGATAACTAGATTCATGAGCAAGTCCATGATCCTTCAAGAACATTTTTCATCACCATTGAACCTTATGTAGTTGGAATGTTCATTTTATTCTTTTTTTTACACATAATTAGAAAACCAAGAAATTGTGTTGTGCTTAACTTAATCTTTAAGTTAGTCTGGACAAGTTTAATATTACCATAAAACGAGATAACAAACTAATCGAATTCTCGACTTACAAAACGAAAAGTTGAATCATGAACTCTAATCATTTAATTGCAATCTTAAATATGTGGTTTGCACTTGTAAACTAAATAGTAAGTCCTAAGGTTCATTTTCTTAGCATGGTATTAATTCAAGAATGCATCATCATCACACAAATTACTCCCTCGGTACCATCACCTTCCACCATGTTGGTGGAAAATATTAGAAGAAGAAAAAAAAACTACACAACTAATAAATTTGGATCCCATACTCCACTTGACAAATATTTTGAAAGAGTCACACACTTGTATATGGTCAAAATCGGAGATGACCAATTTTGGGGCTTCTACAGCATTCCGAGCCCGACCACGATTGTATCGGAGCAAAATCCGAAGGCCAACCCCGAGGTGCATTCCTCGAGGAAGTATATCGAGTATCGATATACCTTGAGACAGGATAAAGATCGAAGACCGTCATGGAAAGGCGGGAAGCTCCCAAGAAGCACGTGGTTAAAGATGACAACGCCTGTAAAATAGTACAAGTCCGTACCGGACCATTATACAGCTGTACCAACAGTATTTCTTTATAATAATTATGCATGTAATATGTTGGTATTTCCCCTCCTATATAAAGGGGACGCTTTGTCATTTTTTGGGATACATGACTATTGAATACAACAAGAACATTCTCTACCTTCTTAACATACTCAACATTTGTTCTACGAATTTATTGCCTTTCATTTATCGTGTTTATTAAATTGTTCTTCATTTATTGCTCATTATTGATCGTAAAGGGTTGCCCTCGAGGCCTTCCGTACTGTTATTCCTTCACCGACCATCCTCTGTTAGGCATTATAGTTCGATCTCGAGGCCCTATTTCGGCCAGCTCGAGACCCTGTTCTACAACAATTTGATTTGCATATCACTACTTTTTTTTACTCTTATCTTATTCTCCTAGCTCACACTTAGCATCTATTTCCTAACAACTAGTATAAAAATAAATCACATATTTTTAGAACCACAAAATCAAATATAATTGTCATTACCATTTTCAAGGTAAACAGTTTGGCGCCCACCGTGGGGCTAAAAATAATAGTGATTGTTTTAGTGCAGGTTCCCTAAAAACACATGTTATTCTTCACACTTTTTCTTGTCCAAGAATCTTTCATTTTAGGTCAAAAAATGTCTAACTCAGTGAATGCACACGAAAACAACGGTCCTGAAGATTATGGAGAGAATGATGTAGCTGTTTCAGGAACCGGTGTACCACTGCAAAACCCTGGGGTGGCACCAACACCAATCCTCGTGGATGTGGGCTCACCCGACGCCCAACATGTCGATATAAGTTCTCATATTGATGGAAGTGTGCGCCGGGAAAACCAACATGGAGCGCAGAAAACTCCAGCTCTGAAGGAAAGAGAAGTTAGCCTTCATGTCATTTTTGAAATGTTACAGGCACAGCAAGTGGCTATTTCTCAGCTACAAGGCAATCAAAAAACTTCAAGCATAGCACCACCGGAAACGACTCCTCGAGTCGAGCAGGCACTGGAGAGGTCAAGCAATAACGAATCAGTAGCCGACCCCGCTATCATGAAGATGCTCGAAGACCTCACAAAGAGAATTGAATCAGGAAAAAAGAAGATAGAAGCTAACGACAAAAAGGTGGAGACCTATAACTCGAGGGTCGATCAGATCCCGAGAGCGACCCCAATTTTGAGGGGTGTAGATTCATAGAATTTCATGCAAAATCCATTCCCATCAAGCACGTCTACGAATCCCATCATGAAGAAGTTCACGATGCCTGATCTCCCAAAGTATAATGGGACTTCGGACCCCAATGAGCATATTACTGCCTATACTTGTGCTGTGAAAGGGAACGACTTAAAAGATAACGAGATTGAGTCCGTCCTGTTTAAAAAAATTGGAGAAACGCTTTCAAAGGGGGCCATGATGTGGTATCATAACCTACCCCTGAATTTAATATATTCGTTTGCCATGTTGGCAGACTATTTTATAAAGGCGCATGCCGGCGCCATCAAAGTCGCTACAAGGAAGTCGGTTGTCTTCAAAATCAAATAGGGAGAAAACGAGATGCTAAGGGAATTTGTATCTCGCTTTCAAATAGAGAGAATGGAATTACCACCAGTCTCTGATGATTGGGCAGTGCAGGCCTTCACTCAAGGCTTGAACGGACGGAGATTGATAGCTTCGAAGCAGCTAAAGCAGAACTTGGTTGAATATCCCGCCGTAACTTGGGGGATGTGCACAACCGATATCAGTCAAAGATCAGGGTCGAGGACGACCAATTGGGAGCCCCCTCGGGCTCAGTATATCCCAACAGACTCATAGTTAAGGAATCAAAGTCTATATAAAGGGAGCCGAGATCGAGCAAATTAAGATATCAGCCATATGCCAAAGGCCGAAGAGATACTCCAAGACGAGATATGCCTCGAAATGACCTGAGGATAATTCGGGGCCAGAATTCCCGTGGACTTATTAGCAAAACAAAGTTTGATAGGCATTCAAGACCGATGGAGGCACCCTGATTGTCAGAATACAACTTCAACGTCGATATCTCGAACATCATATCAGCCATGGGAAAGATCAGAGATACCAGGTGGCCGAAACCCACGTAGTGAGATCCTTCCCGAAGAGACCCCAGCTTAATGTGCGAATATCATGACATCCACGGTCACATGACCGAGGATTGTATGCAGCTTCAAGAGGAAGTGGCTTTGCTAATCGGCGAAGGGCATCTTCGAGAATTCCTCAGCAATCGAGCCAAGAGCCACTTTCGAGAAAGAGAGGTGAACAGGAGGAACGAACCAAAATAACCTCAACACATCATTCACATGATCATTGGAGGAACCGACTTCCCTCAAGGATCCTTGATCAAACGGACAAAAGTATCCAACGCAACAAAAAAGAAAACTCGGAGCTATATGCCCGAGGATATTCTTGCATTCAGTAAAGAAGACTTCGAGACCTTGTCTCACCCACATAATGATGCACAAGTAATTTCCTTTCTTTTGAATAAAATTCAAATTAAACGTGTGCTTGTTGATCTAGATAGCTCGGCCAACATAATCAGGTCGAAGGTGGTGGAGCAGCTCGGACTGTTCGATCAAATTGTACCCGCCTCTCGAATCCTCAATGGATTCAACATAGCGAGCGAGACAACGAAGGGGGAAATCATCCTCCCGGTCAACGTGTCCGGTATAATCCAAAACACCAAGTTTCATGTCATCGAAGGCGACATGAGATACAATGCTTTACTTGGAAGGCCGTGGATACACAACATGAGGGTAGTACCATCAACTCTTCACCAGATGATGAAGTTCCCAATAAAAGACGGTGTAAAAATAGTATATGGAGAGCAACATTCAGCAATGGAGATGTTCGCCGTGCACGACGTGGCACCAACATCCATACCCTCCACTTCGGAGGAGACAGAGGAAAAACAGGCCCCCGAGGATGATGAAGAAGACTTCCTCACCCCTCGAACCTTCATTGCCCCCGAAGAATCGGATGCAAAAAAATCAACGATTGAAGAGCTGGAGTAGTGATCACGCTCAACTATGTCTTATAAAAGACTAAGCGGGCGTTGCAAATATAATCTGGGGTAAAATGCCCAGAGTCGATCCCANTAAAACTAAAGATTAACTACACTAAGGTGTAAACAATTGTAATAAAGATCTAAGGTTATGGTTTCCCCCGTCGGTGAATCTACTTATCGTATACTTTATATAGCTTGATTAGTTGTTTTTATCAATCATGAACACTCTATCTACCATAAATCTCTCTCAAGTAATTATGATAATTTACTAGACGCACTCTATCGAGTTACACTAGCTAGATTGCACTACAGTTCACTTTAGATTGCACCCGAGGTATCGTTATCTCTAATCCAACCTCTAAACCCTCGGTTATGACTTTCATCTATACTCCGGGAGTGATGTTGTTCAAACAACTACCTAATACATAATAAATAGGCACAANGTTCTACCAAAACCCTATATTAAAGAAGTTAGCTAAACATGTTCAAAAGAATCAACTCTAAAATAACTTGCATAATGAAACTACAAAGTAATGAAGAAAATCTGTACAAATTGATGTCTTGTCGTCCGTCTCTTCGAATCCTCTCTAAGTTGTGTTTTTGGGGTCTATTTATATGTTTAGGACAAACCCGAAACATGTAGGAGACTTCTATCTAACCGAGAAACACTTAAACTCGTCAAAACTCGGAATTGACCGAACTTGGGACCCCGGGCGTTTGGGCTCAAACGCCCCCTTAGGGCCAGGGCAGG
Organism: Nicotiana paniculata; assembly: GCA_005239505.1. Lineage (NCBI taxonomy): Eukaryota > Viridiplantae > Streptophyta > Magnoliopsida > Solanales > Solanaceae > Nicotiana > Nicotiana paniculata. Next base: position 953 of record ML345537.1, on the reverse strand, counting down.
CCTGGCGTTTGGGCTCTAACGCCCCCCTAACGCCAGGGGCTGCCTGGATTTAGGGGCCAAACGCCCCCCTAATGCCAGGGGCTGCCTGGCTTTAGGGGCCAAACGGCCGGCTATCGCCCGAGTATTCCTCTTCGACCCTTAAGCATATTTTCGACGTATTTGCATCCCTTTAGCTCCGTTTCCATCTCCACTTCACCTACACATGAAATAAACTCCATTAAGCGCATAAAAAGTGTGTTTTTATCATTAACATACATAAAATGTAAGGCATATAACATATGAAACCATGAATTCTAGCCTCGCATCAATACCCCACACTTAAACATTTGCTCGTCCTCGAGCAATCAAACTACACTATGTACACAACTTATTAAGCAAATCCCTTAACAAGTTATACCAAGAATTTTTAAAACATTTCAATCACAGAGGTGTGACATCCTTACCTCAATAATCGACTCACAAATACCATGTTTTATTCACAATACACTCACTACTATAACTTAGAGGTCAACAACATTACCTTTCCTTCATGAATCATGTGCCCTCACCAAATCAAAGAGCTAGTTCCTCACACAATAAAATTAAGAACACTTAGGAACTCAAGATAGAAAGAATTCACTCGCTCTCAGAAATAATATTCATATGCCCCAAAAGATGCACCATAGGCTTGCCCGTAGTGTAANGAGCTCATTCAGTCTAGGATCAAGTAGGACTTTATTCGGCTGTAATGTAGGCTGCGGGAAGGGTATGATACATTTGGATATAAGAGTGATTACACCTCCCTAAGCACATTAATACATATACTTTTGCATTCAACCTCAAACTTATAATAAGCCAAACTCCATCTCCACATTGATGTTATAACCCCATACTTCTTTAAGCACAATTATATTAAGAGTCACCATATATATTTTTCTTTCATAATAACACAACTGTTTATTTTCTATTTTTTT
>ML345535.1:0-40194 GCA_005239505.1 Nicotiana paniculata | reverse complement strand
TTTTTCAGAAATACTGTCTCCACTTAAAAGGTTTTGAAAAGAAGAGTACTATTAGAAAAAAATTGATTTCCTTTTGGAAAACAAGTTCATAAGTAGATGGCCTAGTTCAGTTGATATCTTCTCTTTTCTGAATTTTGGGGTTTTCTGGAAGTTTTCCTTCAAACATTCATACTCAAGATTTCTGGGTGTATTCTTGCTGGACTGTTTGGTTTTCTTTGGGGTTTCTGCTTGCTATTGCTGATTTCTCTTCCTTCTTGCTGTTATTGTTCTTACTTGACCTTTATTTGGTCAAGTCTCTTTGCTGTTTTTCTCTTTAAAGATATGTATCATTTCATCTCTTCTTAATGAAATTTTTGGACTAGAATCCTCATTTTCTGCTCACTGTGTAAAACTGGTTGTTCTTGATGGATGAAGTTACTGTTCCTGTTTTGTTAAATGTGACTGTGTAGATGTTTATTCGCATGATAATGATTCTGTGAGTGTGATATGTAATGTCTTGGTGTTAGTATTTCTCCTGTTGGTGCATGACTGTTTGCTTAAGATTATATGTGATAAGTAATCATGGTCCTATATTAGGAAACAAGCTGCATTAAGGTGTTGAATCCGATCTTCTCTATGGTCAGATTCCATCAATAAGAATGCAGAAATATGCTTTCGATTGAGTCTATTTGGTCAATAAAGAGATTCAATAAGCAAGTCTCTAGATAGTCTAGGATATTGGCATTATGGTAGATGAATATGACTTATTAATAGTCAAATTCACCCCCTTAGCAGTGCACAAACATTAGTATGGTTGGCTGAAGTTTATCCCTTTTTAAAGGGTATAAAATATGTAATTAAGAAGGGTATTAGAGTGAGGAATCTGAACATTTGATTGGTCAGATTCATCCTCTTAAATTCCTAAATGAGCAAGCCTCTATACGGTTTAGGATTATGTTGAATTAGCACTAAGGTAGATGAATCTGACATTCTAATTGTCAAATTCACCCCATTAATAGTGCATAACAGTAGTTTAGCTTTGCTAAAAATTATCCTTCAAAGGATATAAGTGTGTAATGAGATGGAGCTTTAGGAAAGTGAAGCTGAAGTAACAAAATAGTCGGATTCACTCCTCAAAATTCCCATAGTAGTCAAAGTATTTGAATAAATGCTTGCTGAAATCTGTTGCATGACGTAAAGATGACTGTTAAAGAGTCTAAACAAAGTAATATCACTGGGTTTGAATCTAACCTTTTCTATGGTTAGATCCAGTCCATTAGAAGGCATGAACATATTTTGTTCTCCTATGTCATCATTAAGGTTGAATCTAACTCCTTTTTGTGACTAGATTCATCTCACAAAATGCCCAAAGGTCTGTCGTTAATACTGTCCAAGTATTCAAACTTTGGACTTATAATTAAAATACAGGTTTAAGTCTTCGAAGGACATGTTTCTGGCTTGCACAGGAGCAACAACTAGTTTTGTTTTTCCCTTATTTATTTTTCCTATTAGTAAATCAGTATTACTATGATTCAGGAGTAATGTAATAGTAATAGCATATCTACAGTCTTCTATGTACATTTCGCCTTTTTTTAGTTGTAAATATGGACTGAACTATATAAATTTATGATCAGTTGTAATTTTCTTAATTCAGAAATGTTTATTACTATAGTAGTTATGGTCCAGACATGCCAAGGTCACCCGAGCTGGACCAGACTCGTAAACATGGCCCAATTGGGCCTGGTAGTATCTGAATTTCAGGCTATGGGGCCTGGAATGTTAGACCCATTAATTGTGTTAAACAATTTGTAACCGGTCCTTTTTATCTTCTTTTGTCAGTTAGCATGAGAAGTGTTTTCATTCACGAAATCCGCTGTAAATTTCTCACTACTGAACACAAATGGGTTTTCAAATAGATTATCAAAAGGTAGAATCTGAAATCCGGATCTTTTCTTAAACTGTCCGCTCTAAATAAAAGCAACCATAGCTTAATTCAGTTTTTTTAAGTCTTGTTCTGTCAAAAAATTTAAGACAAATTTCCATGTTAGATCCATAAGCTATGTATAAATACTCTTGTTTAGAGTAGATCAAATGGTAAAGAAATCTTGTATATGTAACCTTATATTGACAATTCAAAATTTGCCTTATTTCTTACCATATAGACGTGAGATGTGTTAGTATGTTTGTTCTTGACTATTTTTCGAGTCATGTCCAAATGAATTAATTAGGATGGCTTAAAGTGATACAATTTGGGGCTTAAACAAAGCCATAGCCCAAAACATGTTATCTTTAGGCTATTGAACATCATTTTAGGTAACCTTTAGGTAGACTGAACACCCTTACTTTGAAACTTGACAAAAATCGAGTATTAACAATTACCTTAACCTACACTCGGGAGTGGCAACTCATGCCTCCGACCCTCACTCCAAACAACTAATAAAACGCATATAGCAACCACATGCGCATCTCATGTGACGTGATTGCCATGTGTTCAAAAACAACAAGTGTATACCATCGTAACTTGTCCAAGATAAATTCATAAACGTCCTAATTGATTTTAAAACTAAAAACGTTATTTCAAATAGAAAAACCTGAAGAATAATCAAACATTACCTCAATTAGGCACTTTAAAACTATCATGACCATAGTCTTGGCTACGTAATCTACACTCGGGTGCGACAACTCATGTCCCCGTCTTCAACTTCAAATTTTAATAAAAATTACATGTTGTAATTACGTNGACCATAGTCATGATTACGTAATCTACACTCGGGTTTGTAACTCATGCTCCTGATCACAACTTCAAACAATAATAAAATCAACACGTTGTAAATTGCGGGTGCATTTCATGTGGCGCGTTTACAATGTATCCAAAAATGACAATTGTACGACATCATGACTTGTTTCAAAATAATTCCATAAATATTAAACGCGATTCAAAAGGTTTAAAATGCACAATAAGTTCAAAATATGTAAATAATCNAAACAAGTGCACGCCATCGTGACTTGTTTCAAGATAAATCCATAAAAGCGGCCAAAAAATGAAAGGCTAAAAATCACAATAGGTTTAAAACATATAAATAATCAGATAATTAGGCCAAATATTAATGGTTAAGCGACCGTGCTAGAACCATGGAACTCGGGAATGCCTAACACCTTCTCCTGGGTTAACAGAATTCCTTACTCGAATTTCTGGTCGCAGACAAATTAATACAGAGTCAAAATTTCCTCGGTTTGGGGTTTTTAAATAACACGGTGTCCTGGAGCATCGTCAAAAATACGGGTGGTGACTCTGAAATAAATAAATAAATCCCAAATCCGAATAATGTCACTTAAAGTGGAAAAACTCCCTTATTACCCTTTATTAATCCGGGGTGGTGAAAAAAGGAGGTGTGACAAGCACAACATATATCTCAACAGTAAATGTGCAATGCAGTACACGGGGAAAGCTCCCGGATATTAGTCCGTAGTCCCAATTTAAATATGCTATGCAGTACAGGAGGAAAGCTCCCGAATCTACGCCTGTAGTCCCAATTTAAATATGCATTTCAGTACAGGGGGAAAGCTCCCGGATCTCGGTCCGTAGTCCCAATTTAAATATGAAATGCAATACAGGGGAAAGCTCCCGGATGTCTGTCTGTAGTCCCAATTTAAATATGCAAAGCAGAAGTATGTTAATTATGGCTTAATTAAGCAGTCCAGGAAAAACAACATGCAAGAATAGGGTAAAGCTACCTAAGCATGACACGACTAGTAGCAAATAAGAGGAAATCAAGTCAGAGCAGATAAACATGCTTACTCTTAAGCTATCTACTCAATTAATATAGGAAACGGTAATATATGAATGAAAATGAGCAATTTCATGGGAGTAAAAATAGGATTTTAGCAACAATGACCCGTGTACGCACTCGTCACCTTACGTACACGGTGTCCACGTAACAAAATCAGTATAAAAATGTCTAAGGGGAAGTCCCCAACACAGAATTAGGCAAGCCACTTACCTTGACCGCGCTAATCAACTTAATACCACGCTCTTGCCACGAGTATCTGACTCCGGGTGGCCCAAATCTATTCAAATCGATTGAATGGTGTAAATATCACTTCAAGGGAACAAAATATCTAATTATTTATAAGCTAAAATGCGAAATTAGGAAATTCGCCCAAAATGTCCCCGGGGCCAACGTCTCGGAATCGGGTAAACTTTATATTTCCCGAACACCCATTCGCTCATGAACCCACTCGAACAAGAATCAACAAAATCCGACGTCTAAATCTCCCTAAATCCTCAGATTTCTACTTGGGAAATTTCATCCCATTTTCATGGTTTTTCATCTAATTTCATTGATTAGATTGAGGAAAATGATAGATATTACTGATATACAAATGAATTAAGTTTAGAAAATGTTACTTATGATTCTCCTCTTCAAATCCCACTGCAAATCGCCAAGTTATGAGCTCATAATTGATTTTGGACTTATGAATTTCAAACCCTCGGTTTTTGGGTATAAACAGCCCAGATATTTCGCACCTGCGACACTGGGATCGCACATGCAGAAACCCAATCGCAGGTGCGAAATTTCATTAAATGGCTTGGGGTCGCACCTGCGGCAACCCCTTCTCACCTGCATATCCGCACCCGCAGAAATACCATCGCAGGTGCGAGACACAAGAACCAGAATGGTTCAGCTGCTCTCAAATTCACAAACTTACCCGTTGGGCATCCGAAACAACCCCGAGGCCCCCGGGACCTCAACCAAACCTACCAACTGACCCTAATTCCTTGTTCAAACTTTGTTGAGGCTTAAAAACACATCTCATAACATCAAAATCATCAATTATGCATAGATTCAAGCCTAAGAACTTAGGAAATTTCTAGAATTCACATCTGATGCTGAAACACGTCTAAACTCATCCGAATGACCGCAAATTTTTCACATAGGTCATAAATGACATTACGAACCTGGTGTCGCTTCCGGAATTCAATTCCGAGTCCGATATCAGAACTTCACCTATTGTCCGAAATCATCGAAATTCTAACTTTCGCCAATTCAAGCCTAAATCCATAACCGACCTCGGAAACACATTTCGAATATGCTTCTAACCCCGAAATCACCCAATGGAGCTAATGGAGTCAACAGAGTCCCTTCCACATCCATCTTCACACAGCTCTAGCTACGACCAGATTTCTAAAGCTAAATTCCACAATTATGGACTATGTGTCCAAAATCACCCCAGATTTCATCACTCAACGCTCCGATAAGTTCCAATAACATAAATAGGCATGGGAGAAAAGGTTAATAGGGGATCAGGGCACAAATTATTAAAACGACCGACCGGGTCGTTACAAGTTTCTCCCGTGGCTACTTTTGCAGTAGCTTTGTAAGCTCATAATACTGTCGGTAGCTCGTCAAGCCAGTTTCCCTTGTCTTTTTTCAATCGTTTCTTTAAGTTGTTGACAATGGCTTTGTTTGTTGACTTAGATTGCCCATTAGCCATGGGGTGATATGGTGATGAAGTGATTCGCTTGATTTGCCAGCTTTCGAAGAATTCTGTGATTTGTGAGCCTATGAATTGTGGGCCATTGTCACATACGATCTCCTTTGGTATTCCAAAGCGGTATATTATGTGTCGCCATGTGAAGCTTTTCACTTCTTTCTCTCGCACCTGTTTAAAAGCGTCTGCCTCTACCTATTTTGTGAATAATCAGTTAATACGAGTAGGAACCGTACCTTTCCTTTAGCTAGGGGAAGAGGTCCCACTATATCCATGCCCCATTTCATGAATGGCCATGGTGAGACCACTGGGTGGAGTAATTCTGCTGGCCGGTGCATATTGTTGGCATATCGCTGACATTTGTCGCATTTAGCTACGAAGCTCTCAACATCTTCCTCCATTTTAGGCCAATAGTACCCTACTCTGATTAGGCTTTTGACTAAGGATCTTGCTCCTGCATGGTTTCCGTAGTGTTCTTCGTGTACTTCCCATCACGTACTCCGTTTGATTGGGTCCAAGGCACTTTACCAGGGGACCTCCATATATTTTACGGTATAATGTTTCACGAACTAGGCAGTACCGCGCAGCTTTCCAGCGAAGTGCTTGAGATGCTTTTCTATCTTCAGGCACGGTGTCGTTTTTCTAAAGGTTTACAATTTCGTTTCTCCAATCTCAGGTTAAATTGTTAAATGTTACCTCATTTTTGTCCTGGTCAATTGCTGAATGAAATATGTGTATGACAATTGCATTGTCTTTATTTGTTACGTCGGTAACTGCTGCGAGGTTAGATAATGCATCCGCTTATGCATTTTCCTCTCTGGGTATTTGCGTAACTTTCCATGACTGGAATTGCGTTGCTAGGTCTCGTGCATTTTCCAGATATTTTTGCATCTGAGCCTCTCTTGCGGTATAAGTCCCCTGCATCTTGCTTACAACTAGTTGAGAGTCACTTTTGATCACGATTTTCTCAATTGAGAGTTCTCGTGCTAGTTCAAGCCCTACAATGGCATCTTCGTACTCTTCTTCATTGTTAGTTATGGGATAACATTTAATGTCTTGTTGTATCTTTTCACCCGTATGTGATATTAAAATAATTCCCAAGCCGGCTCCTTTTATGTTGGAAGAGCCGTCAGTAAATAGGGTCCAAATTCCTGGATAGCCCCGTTGAAGAGTTGTAACTCTTTTTCCACTTCAGGTATTATGCTAGTATTAAAATCAGTGACGAAATTAGCTAAAATCTAAGACTTTATTGCAGTCCTAGGTTGATATATTATGTCATATTCCCTTAATTCTATTTCCCATTTAGCTAGTCTCCCTGATAACTCTTGTTTATGCAAAATACTTCTTAGTGGATACGAGGTCACAACAGTGATTGGGTGACATTGAAAGGATGGTCTCAACTTTCTAGCTGCCATGATTAGAGCTAAGGCTAATTTTTCTAGATGAGGATATCTAGTTTCAGTATCTAATAAAGACTTGCTTATATAATAAATCGGAGATTGTTTACCTCTGTCTTCTTTTACCAGTACTGCACTTACGGCAATTTCTGCTACGACAAGATAAACATACAACCTCTCCCCTTCCTTTGGTTTAGACAGCAGCATGGGTTTTGATAGATAGGTCTTCAGATCTTTCAGAGCCTGTTGGCATTATTCAGTCCATTCGAACTGCATCTACTTTTTTAGAACTGAAAAAAATTTAAAACTCTTCTCCGAAGACCTGGATATAAATCTTCCTAAGGCTGCAATTCTTCCTATTAGTTATTGAACTTCTTTTTTCCTCGTAAGTATATAAGGTATTTCATCAATAGCTTTAATCTGAGCGGGGTTTACTTCTATACCCCTATTTGATACAAGGAAACCCAAAAACTTACCTGATTCAATGCCAAAGGCGCATTTTTCTAAATTTAGTTTCATGTTATACCTGCGCAGGATTTAGAAGTTGATTGAAAGATTATGGAAATGATCTTCTTCTTGAGTTGATTTTACCAGCATGTCATCAATGTATACTTCCATTGTTTTCCCTAGATATTCCTGGAACATCTTGGTCACTAGCCTTTGATACGTGGCTCCAACATTTTTCAGGCCAAAAGGCATGACTTTGTCACAATAAACCCCCCTGTTTGTAATAAAGGAAGTTTTTTCCTCGTCTGAGGGATCCTTTTTTCTCTGGTTAGAACCAGAATATGCATCTAGAAAGCTCAACAATTCATGACCTGTAGTGGCATCAATCATTTGATCTACGTGTAGTAATGTAAAGGAGTCTTTGGGGCATGCTTTATTCAAATCTGTGTAATCTACGCATAATGGAAATGAGTCTTTGGGGCATGCTTTATTCAAATATGTGTAATCTACGCATACTCTCCATTTACCATTGTTTTTGGGTACCACTACAATATTAGTTAACCAATTCGGATATTTTACCTCGCGTATTGAACCAATTTTTAAGAGTTTTTGTACCTCTTCATCGATTACTTGGTTCTTGAATGGTCCTTGCTTTATTTTCTTTTGCTTGACAGGCACGAAGGATGGATGTTCATTTAGTTATGAGTCATCACTTTCGGAGGTATATCTGTCATATCTGAATGGGACCAAGCGAAACGATCTGAGTTAGCTTTTAAATATTCAATTAACTTACCTCTTCTTGCGGGGCTTAGCCTCGTGCCAATATGAACTTTTTTCTCAAGCTTCTGCTCGAACTGTGGGATAGTTTCTAGCTCCTCAATGGTTGTTTTAATATGCTTGTCTTCTTCTGGCTCCTGAATGACATCGGGTCTAGAATCCATGTCCGTATGTGTTGATGTTGCCTCTATGGTGATTTGGTTCACCTTCTCGTGGCTTCCTTCTTCCGTACCTATTTGGGTTCCAATTTCTTCTTTCGTACCTAATTGGACGATTTCATCATCTTTTGACTCCTCCGCTGCCTCATTTTTGTTTGAGTGTACTACTGAATTTATATGCCTTGAGGTATGCCGATCACCTCGAATCTGTTGAATTCCCCATTTGGAATGGAATTTTGTTACCTGGTGTAAAGTAGAGGGTATTGCTTCCATGACATGGATCCATGGTCTTCCCATGATTATGTTGTAAGCCATATTAGTGTCAATGACTTTAAATTTCATATTTTTGATTACTCCTTCTGCATAGGTACTAAGCTCAATTTCTCCTTTTGTTATGATCGTAGAGTTGTCAAACCCAGATAAGGCTCATGCTTTTGGGATTACTCGATCCTCCATTAGCATTTCTTCCACATCTCTCAACAAAATGATTTTGACTGAGCTACGTGGATCAATCAACACTCTTTTTACATTAGTGTCATGTATGAGTGAGATATTACCAGAGCGTTGTTATGAGGAAGTAGCAACCCGTTGCCATCTGCATTGTCAAACGTTATATTAATAGCTTCCATGTATTCACGAATCCGCTTCCCGTGTGTAATTGTGAATTTTGTTGTTCTTTTGCAGACTACTCCGTTCACCTCCTCTCCTCCGTGTATCACATTCACTGTTCTCTTTGGAGATGGTGGTTTCGGGGGCTCTTGCCTGTTCTTCATATATTCCTGTTTGCCTTTTTCACTAAATAGTTCTGTTAGATAGCCCTGTTTTAATAATTGTTCTACCTCACCTTGCAACAATCTGCAATCTGATGTTCTGTGTCCATGATCGTTATGGAATTCTCACCAGAAGTCTAGATTCCTTCTGTTTGGATTCACTCTATTTGGATTCGACCTCATTTCTTTGGGCCATCAAACTTTATCGCTCATGTTTCTCAGTACGGTAATTAATTCAGAAGTACTTACATTGAAGTTGTAGTCTCCGACTCTGGCGTTACCTCTGTTCCGTACCTCCCGATCTTTTCTAGATCTTGAGGAGAATGAGTTCGTATCTCTATTTGACGGTCTATATTCCTACCGTGTGTTTTCAACCCCGGAACGAGTTTCTCGTCCTGAAGGTCCCATATATGGATCTTACATGTTCTCCTTTCTGGTTCAGAGCGTCTAGAACTGGCTCGATCTTCAGCTTTTCATTGAGCAATGGTGTCTTCTTCTATTTGTAGCTTGGTGTTGCCTCTTATAAACATCATTCCATGTCGTGGCTGGGAATTCTCTCAAGCTTTCCTTAAGTCTTCTCGTGGCTTCTAAGATTCTGTCACTTAAGATGCTTGCATACACCATTGCTGCCCAATTGTAAGGTACCCTTGGTAGCAGCATTCTTTCTCGTTAAAACCTTTATACAAATTCTCGGAGCAACTCCGCGTCTCCTTGTTTTATCTTGAATATGTCTTCCATTCTTTTTTCGACTTTTTATGCACCAGAATGTGATTTTATAAAAGAATCTGCAAGCTCAGCAAAAGAGTCAATAGAATTTTCGGGTAGAAGAGAATACCATGTTAGTGCTCCTTTGGTGAGTGTCTCTCCAAAATTCTTGACTAGTACTGATTAAATTTCTTGTTTAGTCATATCATTGCATGTTACTCCTATAGTAAAAGAAGTTACATGATCACGTGGATCAGTTGTCCCGTCGTACTTGGGAATACCAGGCATTTTGAATTTCTTAGGAATAGGCAAGGTGCTGCATTTGGCTTCCAAGGTTGTTGAGAATATCTATCAACGTCAATGCCTTTGATAACAGGTGGTACTCTAGGAATTTGCTCGTTTTGGTGGTTTTGTTCCTTGACCTATTTCTGTAAGGTTAGTAATAAAGACTGTAATTCTGGATTACTGGACATACCTGGTCTTGCTTCGAGGGACTCATTTGGAGTGCCTCTACTTCCTGAGTTTGCTAGTCCGGATTGTGGATTTTCCACAGTTGCGGTATTGTTAGGAGGAGGTGTAGGTGATGCAGCTGGCAGTCCCCTCATGAAATCTTGTAAGGCTTGAGTAACATATTCACCAACCATTTGTTTTACATGATCTTGTTCTCCTGTTTGTTCGTTTCCATTGTGATTATTATTTTGAGTCGTAGATCTCTCTAGGGAATGTCCCCTTGAACCCTGTGGGGAACCTGAAGGTCATGGAACTGGAGTTCCAATCCTTTGTTGGTTGTTATCGTTGGCGTTCGACATAATTTACAGAATGTTGTTTGAGAAACAGAGATTATCAGATTCCCGGTAATGGAATCAATTTGTTAAACCAAAGAATTAGATTCTCTGCCAAAGCTATTTTTAGAAGAACACGGGTTTCTGATAACCAAAAAATATGCTAATAATTGTAAGTAAATTCGTAAATAGAAAGCAGAAAGATGCGTATAAAGTAAGTATATTTCAATAGTGGTTCGAACGTGTCTTTACAAGTTATATTTTACTCCCTTTTATAGGGAATTTCTTAATATAACGTCTACTCTTTTCAGTGATTGAGCATTAATAGATAATAATGGCATTAATGTAATGTTACAATGATTAATCATAACTGTTGCGTGAAGATTATCTAACGTTTTGGCTCATTTATTGAAGATCCCCGAATCTGCCTTTATTCTGTCTTGATTCATTCTGACCGTGTCTCTTCGCCTTCTCAATTAGGTTGAGATTCGCGTATCTGATTACCTCGTGGGTATTCTGTTCCGTTCCTCTTTATCTCGTACTTGTTCATAGAGTCTCATCCAGTTGTCAATGGTTCATTTCTCCACATAGATTTCTGAGTCATCATAAGTATTACACGTGTAAAGCTCAATTTTACCAATACAATATGTATATATTGGTTGCGCACGTGGCGAGACAAAGTGGGAACATGTCTATGCACGTGTGGCGAAACAATGGGGGCATATACGTTACTATTGCACACGTGGCGAGACAAGGTGGCTTATGTCATGGATTATTTGTGATACTTGTGTTGGCATGGGGGCAGTCCTTGTTGTTGATGTTGTGTACTGAAATCCTTACAGTTAAGTTTATTCGTGTGGAAATTTGTGAGATGACAATGTACGCGTTGCCCTTTTCTTTCCTTATGCTTATTGGTTGTTAAATCATGTTAGGACACCTGCACAAGCATAGATGCAGTTAAGTACTATTAACGGATTTAGGGTTCCGTTAATAGTATAGATACTCTTGTTGTACTTACCGTATGGGTGGAAATGACCCAAATTGGCAAGTGAGTCGTCAGTGCAGTTAGTACTCGAATGGGGGTGCAAGATGCCAAGTATCAGGGTTTGAATATTGGGACCCGTGAATGGTGATTTGTCCGAGGTGCGGTACCTCATGGAGATGAATATGAATTTGATGTAGAAGTGGTTGAAGTTGTTGAGTCATTACCTGTCTGTGTTGTATATTGACATTCCAGATTTGTTTGTGTTCTATTCAATCTTTTTGTGTTTTTTCATGGTTTTCTAGCTGACACTTATTGTTTTCCTTTTTATTGAATTCACTGTATTGTTAGCTATAATGCGTAGCCTTTATGTGTATATCGTTTTCCCCCTTATTCCTATATTTATAGTTGTTCAGTATATTTGGACCAGTGGATGTCTTGACTAGTCCTCGTCACTACTTCACCGATGTTAGTCTTGATACTTACTGGGCACCGCTGTGGAGTGCTCATACTACACTTCTGCACATTTTTCTGCAGATCTAGGTATTGATTGTTAGTAGCTGTGCGGATTCTTGCTGAGGAGACATGAGGTAAACCTGTCGTCGTGTTCACAGACTTAGGAGTCACCTTCCTATTTTGCATTTACATTGTTTTTACTTACTTCCAAACAATTGCAATTAGAAGTTGTAGTAAACTCTATAAAGCTTATGACTTGTACTCCCGGGTTTTGGGAAGATGCTCTTTGTATAAAGAATCCTAAAATATTAGATTTTATTATTTATTGTTGCTATTTCATGAATGTTAGGCTTACCTAGTCTTTAAGACTAGGTGCCATCACGATACCCAACGGAGGGGAAATTTGGGTCGTGACAAGTTGGTATCAGAGCTCTAGGTTCATAGGTGCTACGAGTCATAAGAGAGTTTAGTAGAGTCTTGCGGATCGGTATGGAGACGTCTGTACATATCTTCAAGAGGCTACGGAACTATTAGGATAACTTCACTTCCTTCATTCCTATCGTGCGAGTTTATTGATCTTGAAGCTTGAAAATTTATCATTCCATTCTCTCACAGATGGTGAGGGCGCGAGCTGCAGGTCCTGATGATGTTACCCCTGGAGCAGGTGTCTCCAGGGAAAGAGGCAGAGGCAGAGGTCGACGAGGGGCACGTGCCACAGCTAGAGCACCTACCAGAGCAGCCGTTGAGGAGCCTCCAACACTTCCAGTTGGGGGTAGGAACATGAGGTGCCTGTTGTTACACCCTAACTTCAGGAGAGCTTGGCACAGTTCTGGGATATGACTGGTACCTTAAATCAGGTGGGGTTGATTCCGTATGCACCAACTACTTCACAGAGCAGGGGAGGAGCTCAAATTCCTGCCGCCCATACTCCAGAGCAGCGAGATCATGTTGGTCAGGTTCCAATCATCGTGGAAGCACAACCTGGGGTCCCAGTTCCGCCCGTGGTTAGGGAAGTGGCATCTGAGGAAGAAAAACTTAGACTTGAGAGGTACAAGAAGTACCACCCTCATATCTTCAGTGGATTGGCGACATATGATGCCCACGGTTTCCTGGAAGAGTGTCACCGGATTCTTCATACTATGGGTGGAGACGAACGGGGTTGCTTTTGTTACATTACAGCTCAGGGGAGCGGCTTATCAGTGGTGGCGGGCATATCAGTTGGGTAGCCCGGCCGAGTCAGCTTCACTTACATGGGGTCAGTTTTCAGAGATGTTCTTGAGAGAGTTTGTACCTCAGAACCTCCGAGATGCATGGCGCACAGAGTTTGAGCGGCTTCTCCAGGGCACTATGTCAGTATCAGAGTATGTCATGAAATTCAGTGATTTGGCCAGACACGCGCCTGTTTTGGTTGCTACAGTTAGGGAGCGTGTTCGTAGATTCATTGAGGGCCTCAGGTGTGATATTTGGTTCATCAGGGCTCGGGAGTTAGAGTCGGATGTTTCATTTTAGCAGGTGGTAGGGATAGCTCGTAGAGTTGAGGGCATGCTGGATCATGAGAGAGATGACAGGCGGGATTATGTGAGAGATGTCAAGCGGGGCTGTGAGAGGGAGTACAGACGAGGTCAGGAGAGAGAGGGAAGAGACGTGAGAAGGACTCGTAGGCTGGAGAGATCTGCCGGTCCGTATTTTGGAGGAAGGGTACAACATGATAGAGGTTTTGTGGGCCAGCCCGTTCAATTTGCACTTTCGGCTTCGCACATTATTTCAGGTGCTCATGGGTCTCAGAGTACGCGTACTGCACAGTTTCCACAGCCACGTCAGCAAAGAGGTTATTTTGAGTGTGGAGATATCAGCCACAAGGTGAGAGATTGTCCCAGGCTCCGGGAAGATGTGTCACAATGGGGTATTCAAGCGAGTAGGGGGTGCCCAAGAGGGGGAGGCCCGACTTGGCCCGTTGATGTGCTTCATATAGTAGACCGAAGGCCGTTGCGCCAGATGTTATCATACATGTATGTTTTGATCAGTTAACGAGGAGCACCATTCGTATATTTTTTTCGATTCTGCTTGTCTGGACGAGTTCCCTTATGTGTTGCTTCACTTATGGATAAGTTCCATGATTAGCGCTCTGTTTATGCGTTTTCCCCGATGAGAGATTCTATGGGTGGTAACCCGTGTCTATCATTTTTGTTATTCATCATTGAGAGTGGTGAGACTAGCGGTGAGTCCTTGTTGTTCATCATGGTAGACCTGATGTGAATTTTCCTGAGTATTTAGGTTACGAGCTGTGATTTGATACGTTACCGGGTAAGAGTTCAGTGAGTGTTGTGATCTTATTGGCAGAGCTAAGTTAGTGGAATATTTCAATTGGTATGATATATATTCTATGTGTGATTTAGAGTTAAGGGCGAGACCCTCACGATCTCTAGAGATTCGATGTGTTTGAACCGGGCTGAGTACCGGCGGAAATTATATTAGGATGGGGTCCTTGTGATTCGTTTATATGCTTTAATTCCTTACTTTTGTATTGGTTGTGGGTCAGTTCTGATAGAGAGTTGTGCCTGTTGGTCTTGTTTGATAGTTTCCTTATGTGTTTCTCTTTTCGTATTCAGTCATTTTCGTTCTGTGCTTCTTGAGTTTGAGCTTGAGGGGTGTGTGCCCGGTAGTGTTAGTTGTGGCTTGGTGATTCGGGTGTCAAGGTATGAGGTCCTAGTGACTCTTTCATTATTATCACTGTGATGGAGGTTTGAAACAGAGTTCTATCAGATATGAGGTTAGTTGTCGGTGCTGAGTTGATTTCGGGAAGCTATTATGATTAGAAGTGTTATGAAAGACATGTATGTAGTGTGTTATGTTGTGTGGTCGTGCCTTATGGGTGTAGGCATGAGTTGATGTAGATGGTTGAGACTGATACCGGATATGTACTTAGAATCAGGTCTGTTGGAAATGATGAGAAAGTGAGAAATTGGGGTATGAGGCTTATCTGTGTTGGTAGAAATGCTAAATTGCAGTTGTCATGGTGTCGTCAGTCTTATATAGAGTTGGGGTGATGTGGGATCACCCGCGGGTGTTTGTTGGAAGTGTGCATTAAGTGATTGGATGAGTTTGAGGCGAATATTGGCACGTTCGAGGATGAACGTTTTTTTAAGAGGGGGAGAATGTAACGACCCGACCGATCATTTTGAGAATTTAAGCTCCGTTCGGTGGCATAAGGTCATGAACAAATTCACATTTTGTATATCAAACTACGTGCATGGTTGGATTCAGTTACTGGATGATTCGGAGTCGAATTGGAAGAAGGATTTTAGTTTCGGAAGTTTAAGCGGTGGAACTTGACCAGAATTTGACTTTTTATGTAAATGGATCCGGAATTTTTTTTGGATAATTTCAACAAATTCGTATGGTGATTTTGAGCTTAGGCGTTCATCTAGATTTGGACTTGGAGGTCCGTGGAGTAATTTGAGGCAATTCGACGAAAGTTGGAACATTTGAAGTTTGTAAAATGGAGTGGTTTGACCACAGTTGACTTTTTGGGATATCGGGGTCAGAATGCAATTCTGAGAGTTGGAGCAACTCCGTTATGTGATTGGGGACTTGTTTGCAAAATTTGGCGTCATTCCAGGTTGAATTGATAGGTTTTGGCACAAGTTTAAAAGTTTAAAGAATTGGAAGTTCATAAGCTCGATTCATGGTGCGATTCATAACTTCGTCGTGTTTTGATGTGATTTGAGACCTCGAGCGGGTCCGTGTTAGAGTATGGCATCTGTTGGTATGCTTGGGCGGGTCCCGAGGGCCCCAGGTGTGGCGCGGACGAGTCGCAGATGAATTCCATGGTTTTGGGAGGGCTGAGTTCTGGTGTAATCACACCTGCAGACCTTGGGCGCAGGTGCGATGGTCGTAGGTGCGATGGAGGAAGCGCAGCTACGAGAGGAGCTGGTCTGGGCAGTTTCCGCAGATGCAGAGAGGTTGGCCGTGCGGTTCTGGAGACGCAGATGCGGTTTAGGACCTTAAGTGAAAAGTCGCAGTGCGGTTAGGGGACCGCAGAAGCGGTTGCGCATATGCGCCTAATTGTCCACAGATGCGGAAGTGCTGGGCAGATTCATATAAGTCGAGGGTTGTCTATTTTCATCATATTTTGAGTTTTGGACTTCAGATTTGGGAGCAATTTTTGGGGGTTTTCAAGCTAATCGAGTGGGTAAGTGTTCTTCACCTAGAACTAAATATATTCCATGATTTAGTCTTTGTTTTTATCGGAATTTGGTAATTTTTGTATGGTTGAACTCATTTTGGAATGGGTATTCTAATTTATTTAAAATTTATCGGGTACCGAGGTGTGGGCCCGGGGGGCGACTTCTGGGACCGATTTTTAGAATTTGATAAAGATTGAAGCTTTATTATCCGGAATAGCTCCTTATAAGTTTTATGTGTGTTTTGAAGTTGTTCTAGTTGGATTTGAGCCGCCCTGAGGCCTTTTCACCCGAGAAGTCCATTTTAGAATACCAGGTTGTCGTCTTTGAGGTAAGTATCTTGCCTAACCTTGTGTGGGGGAGTTTTCCCTTAGGATTTGAGTCTTCTACGTTGATTGTAGTCTATGTACGCGAGGTGACGAGCACGTGCTCAGACTTATTTGTGGAGAGTTGACCCCATAGGAATCTTAGGTCCTTATATTCGCTGAGTATGAATTGTTCTTGGCATAATTGAATTTTCTAATATCTAGTTTCATCTTTACTTGCTAAAATGTAGGATTTCCTACTTTTGGATTTACTCTTCTTGCCTATTTGACTCCTAACTGAAGATTTTACTCCTTTTATTGTTATGCTAGGTCCTCTTAACTGCTTATCTCAATTTGTAATTATCTTTATCTCATCCTATAATTGTTTGGTCTTAACTGAAGTTATGGTTATTTTCCTGCGGCTTGTTCTTAAGTTATATTGTTGAATATCCAAGTAACAACTCAACCTTAAAAGAAGTTTAGATATTCTATACCTTAATTGACTTGCCCTTATATGGATTTATCGGATTCATGCGAGTTTTTTTGTTGTGGAATCGTGCATTTGGGTACGACTATTACATGATATTTTCTTCCTTGCCGAGTCTTCCTTATTATGCCTATTATTCTTTGTTGTGCTTATTCCTTGTGAACTAGACTTGCTTTTCTTGCTATCAAAGGTTCTTGAATTGATGTATCTACCGTATCTGGTATTATTGTCAATTGTTGTTGTTGTTGTACTTGTTGTCGTGATGCACAAGGTTTCTGTCGTGCGGTTGTGGTTATTGTGATCCCAAGGTTTCTGCCGTAATGTTGTTGATATGGGGGTTGGCACGAGGTTTCTGCCGTGCCTTGTTTTGTATTGATATTGCACATGCGGCATGACAAGGAGGGATATGCATATGTGGGTTGCGCATGTGGCGAGACAAGGAGGGAACATGTTTATGCATGTGTGGCGAAACAAGGCGGGCATATACGTTACTATTGCACACGTGGCGAGATAAGGTGGCTTATTTCAGGGATTGTTTGTGATACTTGTGTTGGCCTGGGGGCATTCCTTGTTGTTGATGTTGTGTACTGAAACCCTTACTGTTAAGTTTATTCGTGTGGAAATTTGTGAGATGACAATGTACGTGTTGCCCTTTTCTTTCCTTATGCTTATTGGTTGTTGAATCATGTTAGGACACCTACACAAGAAGACACACATTTAAGTACTATTAAAGGATTTAGGATTCCTTGTTGTTGCCAATTATAGGACTCTTGTTGTACTTACCGTATGGGTGGAAATGACCTAATTGGCACGTGAGTTGTCCGTGCAGTTAGTACTCGAATGAGGGCGCAATATGCCAAGTATCAGGGTTCAAATATTGGGACCCGTGAATGGTCATTTGTCCGAGGTTCTGTACCTCTTGGAGATGACTACGAATTTGATGTAGAAGTGGTTGAAGTTGTTGAGTCATTACCTGTCCGTGTTGTATTTTTACATTCCAGATTTGTTTGTGTTATATTCAATCTTTTGTGTTATTTCATGGTTTTCGCTGAAACTTATTGTTTTCCTTTTTATCGAATTCACTGTATTGTTAGCAATAATGCGTAGCCTTTATGTGTATATCATTTTTCCCCTTATTCCTATATTTATACTTATGCAGTATATTTAGACCAGTGGGTGTCTTGACTAGTCCTCGTCACTACTTCACCGAGGTTAGTCTTGATACTTACTGGGCACCGCTGTGGTGTGCTCATACTACACTTCTACACCTTTTTGTGCAGATCCAAGTATTGATCGTTAGTAGCTTTGCGGAATCTTGCTGAGGAGACTCGAGGTGAAACTGTTGTCGCGTTCACAGGCTTCGGAGTCACCTTCCTATTTTGCATTTACACTGTTTTTACTTACTTCCAAACAGTTGTATTTAGAAGTTATAGTAAACTCTATAAAGATTATGACTTGTACTTCCGATTTTGGGAAGATGCTCTTTGTATAAAGAATCCTAAAATATTAGATTTTATTATTTATTGTTTCTATTTCATGAATGTTAGGCTTACCTATTCCTTAATACTAGGTTCCATCACGATACCCAACGAAGGGGAAATTTGGGTTGTGACGCGTATTTTTAGATCTTTAATTGTTCAGGTGTGGGATGCAACGAGTTCTTGTATCTGATTGATGATGTACGAGCTTATGAAGGTTGGTAATGTGGATTATCAGATGTTGTGCTCTATGACTCCGCTCCAAGTGGGGGAGTCTATTATTGATGATTAGATCGCATGGGCAAGTGTTATATAAGTGTTGGGTCTGAGGTATATATGCAGTGTTGAGGGGTTCACAAAATTGTACATAACTTAGATTTGAGGCTTTCATGGGATGGTGATGGAACTTGCGGTATATCTGTATCATTATTGAATAAACATTCCAGTATCAAGAGCTAGCAAAACATCTTGAGATTCACAGAATATCTCTTCAGAGGGTATCTCGGTTGCAGCATTATTGGGTGCTCTAGAGGAAATACAACGATTTATGGGCTTGGACGATGTGGTTTGTGCTAGGGTCTTGCGCGGAAAGCTTCGAATTAGGATCATTGTGTACCGACAAGGGAAAGTGTTGACCTGAAGACAAATCAAAAAGGATTTGAAGAAATGGGTTATCTCGGTGGTGTTGGGTCTACATAGCAACAATGGCAACTAGTTCTTTTGGTTTGTGTGATAACTCGACCGTTCTTCTTGAGAGTTTTAGCCCTCATCCCTTATTAACTTCTTTCCCCATACCTAACTCTTCTATTGTGTCTCGCCGGGAGGTTTCGTTTTGGTTATTGGAGTGTTTTGGGACACTTAGTCCTTAAAACGGGAGCTTAAGCCGTAGGATTTAGACCGTAGCCGAAATTGTGTGAAGACGACTCCGGAACAGAGTTTCGTTGGTTCTGTTATCTTCGTAAGGTGATTTTGGACTTAGGAACGTGTCCGAATTGTGTTTTGGAGGTCTGTAGCTCATTTAGGCTTGAAATGGCGAAAGTCGAAGTTTTCGAGATTTTAATCGATAGTAGAAATTTTGATATCGGGGTCGGATTCTAATTCTGGAAGTTGGAGTAGGTCTGTAGGGTTGAATATGATTTGTTTGCAAAATTTTGGGTCAATCGGACGTGGTTTGATAAGTTTCGGCATCGGTTGTCGAATTTGAAAGTTTCAAGTTCTTTAAGTTTGAATCGGAGGATGATTCGAGATTTTAGCGTTGTTTGATGTAGTTTGAGGGATCAACTAAGTTTGTATGGTGTTTTAAGATTGGTTGGTGTATTTGGTGAGGTCCGGGGGACCTCGGATTGAGTCGGGTGCTGATGTTGTTGCATCTGTGCATTTTGGGCCGCAGGTGCGGAGACACAGAGGCGAACATGGAGCCGCAGAAGCGGAATTGGTCTTGTCCAGCTGGGGTCGCAGGTGCGACGAGTGGTACGCAGAAGCGGATACATAGAACCGGTAGGCGATCGCAGGAGCGGGATCGCAGGTGCGGCCCAGTGTTCGTAGATACGGTTCCAGCCCATCTAAGTTATCTTTGCAGCTGTAGGTGCAGGGCTGCAAAAGCGGGAATTTGATCGTAGGTGCGGTTTGAACGGCAGAAAAAGGGCCAAATCGAGGGTTTGATTTCATTCTTCAATTTTTGGACTTGAGAGCTCAGAATTTGGCGATTTTTCTAGGAATATTCAGAGGAAGATTTGGGGTAACGATTCCTAACACCCTTTTTGTTGTATTTCATTAATCTATAGTTGTTTTATTCATTAAATTAAGGAAAGCGGGAGTAAAAGTTGGGAAAATGGGAAAAAGTTTCTTTAACCATTTTTCTACTTTTTGATTGGGATTTAGTCATAGGATTCGGATAATTTTGGTACGATTGAACTCGTAAGTGAATGGGTGTTCGTATTTGGTGACTTACCCGATTCCGAGACGTGGGCCCGGGGAGGCTTTTTAGGGCGATTTTCTAATTTCTTGTTGTACCTTTGATTTCAGTAGCTAGATTAGTTCCTTGTACTTATATTTATGTTACGTAATTGATTTTGGCTAGATTTGGGCCATTCAGAGTTAGATTTTCGTGGAAAAAGCATGATTACAGATTGATTTTGTTACATCTCACCTTTTCGTTCGTTAAAGTTTCGTCATAAGTTAATCGATGTAAGCTCGAGGATGAGATTATCTTGAGGTTAACGTATTTATGCTATTTATAACAAGCGATAAGTAAGTTCCATGAAGGATAAAGGGTACACGAATTAAAGAAAATGAGTTTCGTTGAAGGTTGTTGATTTAGAATAAAATACGACCCGAGTAATAATACTCGATATTTATGGACTAGTACCATACAAGTTACCATATGACCATGATAGTATGATGTATAAGTTATATTAAAAATGAGTAGTATTTTAAGTAATTTTAGATAATTCTTCAATTTAGTGGGTAATTGATTAATTATTGAATAATTAATTAAAGAGTGGGATAAGATTTAATCCCTCCCCCCACGTGGCAAACATCCCTACTAATTTAATGACTAAGTAATAAAGTATGCAAGGTGTCACAATTTGAAAGAAATGTGACACCAAGCATTAATTAGGTAAGGCCACCTAAAAAGTTACGGATGACAATTTAAATCTCTTATGAAAGAATATCAACCAAACCTTCCCTACACTAGTAACGTCAATAGTAAGAGCTTCGGCCAACCATTCCATTTTATGGTTACATTAATTCTAATCACTTAAGGAAAGTTCAACTAATATGTTCTTTGCATAAGCAATGTTATTTCTTCAAGCTTTCATACAACTTGTTCCGTGTTTTATCGCAATTAACGTGTGTTAGAGGATTATCAAGAGAATCGACTCATGTATGTTAAAGCTAAGCCCTTCTTTCTTTTGGCATGATCTATACGACATGAACGAAATGAGAAAATGCACAACTTACATAAATGACTTTATTCACAGAAGTTTTAGAGGTACCTATGTTCTTGATTCTCCATGTGTCCTATTATTCTTTCGTTTGTTCATGTGTCTCAGAAAATACGTAAGTTGATAAAGTTTACTTCATGATATTAATCAAATGCAAATTGGTCTTATGACACTCCGACAACACAATGGTATCGTTGTGACAACTCTCAATAAAGTAATATTTTGAGAAATAGCTACAGGGAAATGACTTAAGATAAGCATCATGTAGTACTTAGAAAATGATTAGTTAGTGTGGCTACATACATAAGTTTCTTTAAATGCATTTCTTCTATTAGTATCTTTGGAATAAACCCATCAATAAAAAAGCAATAAAGTCAAGATCGATGGACAACTTGAATACATTTTTCTTGCTTGATGTGTAGCTCATTAATTATTTCCACTTGTCTGCAATCTTTAAAATATATATATATGAAGGATTTTATTGACGTACTTCTCATGCATTGCATTCATTTATACATGTACATTGACCCATGACCAGACAGTGTTATATACGTGTATATATGTATATATATGTATATATATGTATATGGGATATGGGAAAGGGTTACGGTGTTATATACACACCACCACCTGATCAGTTAGTATATGTATATGATATTCCCAAAGTGACCGAGATGATATGATGGGATTCCCTCAGAGGATTGATGATGTTATGTACACCTATACCTATGCATGACATGACATTTATATGCACGTGCATGAAATTATAAATGTTTCAGAATTTACAAAGTTATTCAGACGTACAGGCGGAATTCCTTATTCCATTGTATACGGCCAAAATCGGGGAAGTCCAATTTTAGAGCCTCCATGACATCCCAAGCCCGGTTTCGAGGGGCTCGATGCACAGTCTGAGGCTCGACTCCGAAGTACTCCCCTCCAGAGAGCATATCGAGGACTCATCATAGCATACCTCGAGGCAGTATGAAAATCGATGATCGTCATGGAAAGGCAGGAAATTCCCAAGGGCACGTGGTTAGAGATGACAAGGTTTGCAAGAATAGTACAAGTCTGTACTGAGCCATTATACAGCTATACCAGTAGCATTTTCTTGTCATGATTAGACATGTACTATGTTGGGATTCCCCCTCCTATATAAAGGGGACCCCAGTCATTTTGTAACACAAATGAATATTCAATATAATAGATTTATTGCACTTCATTTATTGCTTATTTTATTATTTTTCACTTATTGCTCATTAAAAATTGCCGAAGGCTACCCTCGAGGCCCGATACTACCGAGCTCGAGGTCCTCAGTCTTGTGACCATACTAGTTTGCTTATCATTTCTGTGTTACCTACACTTAACGTTTTCTTACCTAACATCTAGTATTAGGATAAGTTACATATTTTTAAAATCACAAATCAAATATAATTGTTAATATCATTTTCAAGGTAAACAGTTTGGCGCCCGCCGTGGGGCTTGAAATAATAGTGATTGTTTTGGTGCTAGTTTTATGAAAACACAAGTTGTTTTTCACACTTTTTCTTGTCCAAGAATCTTTGATTTCAGTTCAAAAATGTATAACTCAGCAAATGCACACAAAAACAATGGCCTCGGTTCCCATGAAGAGAATAGTGCAGCGACCCCAATCTCTGGTGTACCACCACAAAATCCTGGGGTAGTACCAGCACCACTTCCCGTCAATATGGCCTCACGCAATGCTGTGCATATCGGTGTAGGCTCTGATACCGACGGAAGTGTGCGCGAAGGTGACCAACAAGTAGCGCAGAGAACTCCAGTTCGGGAAGAAAGATAAGTTATCCTACAAGTCATTTTTTAGATGTACAAGCACAGAAAGTGGCTATTGCTCAACTACAAAGCCAACAGAAAACTCCAAGCACAACGGTACCGGAAACAGCCCCTCGTGTCGAGTAGGCACCAGAAAGATCGAGTAACAATGGATCAACAACAGACCCCACTATTATAAATATGCTCGAGGACCTCGCCAAAAGGATTGAATCAGGAGAAAAGAAGATAGAAGCTAACGACAAAAAAATAGAAACCTATAACTCGAGGGTCGATCAGATCCCGGGTGCACCTCCTATTTTGAAGTGGGTAGATTCGAAGAAGTTCGTGCAGAAACCATTTACATCGAGTACGGCTCTGAATCCCATTCCGAAGAAGTTCAGGATGCCCGATATCCGAAAGTACAACGGGTTCATGGACCCCAATGAGCATATTACCACTTACACTTGTGGTATAAAAGGGAATGACATGAAGGATGACAAGATCGAATCCGTCTTTTTGAAAAAAATTGGAGAAACACTGTCGAAGGGGGCCATGATGTGGTATCAATACCTACCCCAAACTCAATAGATTCATTTTCCATGTTGGCAGACTCTTTCGTGAAGGCACATGCTGGTGCCATCAAGGTTTCTACAAGAAAGTTTGATGTCTTCAAAATTTAACAAAGGGACAACGAGATGTTAAGGGAGTTCGTATCTCGCTTTTATAGGGAGCGAATGGAATTACCACTAGTCTCAAATGACTGGGCAGTGCTGGCCATCACTCAAGGCTTGAACGAACGAAGCTCGATAGCTTCGAAGTAGCTGAAGCAAAATTTGATCGAATATCCCGCTGTAATTTTGGCGGACGTCCACAACAGGTACCAATCCAAATTAGGGTCGAGGAAGACCAATTGGGAGCCCCCTCAGGTTCAGTATATCCAAGACGGATTTTAGAAAAAAAACCAAGGAATGTGGAAAGGGAGCTGAGGCCTAGCAAGGAAAGGTATCAACCATATGTCGAAGATCGAAGAAATGCTTCAAGGCGTAGTATACTTCGAAATGATAAAAGAATGGATCGAGGCCAAAGCTCCTGGGGACTCGTGAGCAAAGTAGGGTTCAATAGGCATTCGAGACCAATGGATGATGCACCTCGATTGACAGAGTACAACTTTAACGTCGACGCTTCCAGCATCGTGTGGGCCATAGGCAAGATCGAAGACACCAGGTGGCCCAAGACCATACAATCAGATCCTTCCCAAAGGAACCCCAACATAATGTTCAAATACCATGGCATTCATGGGAATATGACCGAGGACTGCAGACACCTTCGAGAGGAGGTATCCCAATTGTTCAACGAAAGGCACCTTCGAGAGTTCCTCAGCGACCGTGCCAAAAATCACTTTCGAGAAAGAGATGTCAATAGAAAGATGAACCAGAAGAGCCACAGCATAACATTCACATGATCATCGGAGGGGTCGACGTCCCACAAGGTCCCATGTTGAAGCGAACAAAAGTATCCATCACGAGGGAAAGGCGGACTCGGGACTATATACCCGAGGATACCCTCACATTCAGCGAGGAAGACATCAAGGCCTTATCTCAGCCTCATAATGATGCAATGGTAATTTCTGTCCTTTTAAATAAGTTTCAAATTAAACGTGTGCTCGTGGATCCAGGTATCTCGGCCAACATAATCAGCTCGAGGGTTGTGGAGCAGCTCGAGCTGCTCGACCAAATCGCGCTCGCCTCTCGAGTCCTGAACAAATTCAATATGGGGAGTGAGACAATGAAGGGGGAAATCATCCTCCCAGTCAACGTGGCCGGTAAGATTCAAGATACCAAATTTCATGTCATCGAAGGTGAAATGAGATACAATGCCCTGCTTAGGAGGTCATGGATTCATAGTATGATGGTGGTTCCATCAACTCTTCATCAAATGATGAAGTTCCCAACAAAGGATGGTGTAAAAATAATGTATGGAGAGCAGAATGCAGCAAACGAAATGTTTGTAGTACATAACGTGGCACCGACGTCGACACCTTCCGCCTCAGAGAATTCCAAAGACAAACCGTTGATCCCGAGGAACGGGCATATGGCCAAACAGCAACCGCAGTCTAGCATTCAACATCCTCAGAAAAGAAATCAAGGCCACCGAGGGCCCAAACCTCCGTTGTTTCAGAGCCGGGGACTTAGTCCTGAGGAAAGTCACCTTCAACACTCGAAACCCAAATGAATGAATAAAAGGCCGTACCGCTTCCTGTGAGTAACAGGCAAAAGGTCCTATGAACTTAATTCCATGGAAGGCGAACAACAGCCAAGCAACTGGAACATATTGACGCCCAAGCACTATCATTGCTAAGGTATAACCTTCGCCTTTTTCATTCATGTTTCATAATAACTCATTTCAGGTGTTCGATCGAGAGGAATCAAATCACCCTCCAGCTCGAAGACCTTGGGTTTTACCGGCGAGGTTTTTAACGAGGCAACATCCATTTGCTACCTAAGATCACACAACAAGTATTCGAGGTTTCTTTTTAATCAACCTCCAATACTGGGGGCATCCCCTCGGAGTTCATCTTCTTGAAGGAATCAAGTTATGCCTAAGTAGTCCTCGATAGGAGAGTGTTGTATTGGACCAAACAATCAAATGAACCGTGTCCACGTAGAATAACCAAGCCTCCGAACATATACACACATATCAAGTAATAAAAGAAGCCTCTTTACTCATCAAAAAGCTTCGTGCCTCAAAGAAGTTTACTGCTTTCACGTAAGATGCCTCAGGGCCAAAAAACTCTCGAACACTCGGGGGCTGTCATCGACAGTCGGCTCATCGAGCCGTCAAAAACTCAAAATTCGTAAGACCTCAACGAGGCAACTTCGAGCTCGTAAGCCCTTGATGAGGCGACATCAAATTTATAAGACCTCAACAAGGCATACTCAAAATCATAAGACCTTAGAAAAAAGGAGAACCCCGATATTACGACCAAGGCTATATATTCGAACTTGTAAGACCCCTATAAAGGCATACCATCGATGTAGACGCCGAGGTCATATCACCCGGGGACTAAAGACTATGGTAATATTAAAAGTCTACGGTCGAATTAACGCGGCTTGGAGACGTCCGACTGCCACTATAAAACTAGAGGCCTTCAAATACTTCTAAAATACTTCGAAAAGAACCGATTAATCAGGCTACCCTCAGCATAAGTAAATGAGCTTCGATAACATCAGCTCTGAACAATAAAAAGGCTTCGAAATGACCATCCTTCAATAAAAATTCTTCGAAACAATGAGCCTTCAATAAAAAGGCTTCGAATTAGCTTTCGAGAAAACCTCACAAGGTACTCAATTATCACTGCATATCGACTTATAATCGAGGTTCTTATTCGAGCCATCGAAGAGTTGGACAAACACAAGACATGCCAAGGCATAACCAAAACTTTAAAAGTCTTTAGCCAAAATGAGGGATAACTATAGCCATATTATAGGTCGGATCGACCCAATCTAAAGAGCCTAAGGGCCAATTTGTAAGACCTCAATGAGGCAACACCACATTTGTAAAACCTTAAAAGGGCATAACCCTGATATCAAGGCCAAGGCCATAATATCGAACTTATAAGACCCCTAAAAGGGAATACCCTCGATATGAAGGCCGAGGTCATCTCGCTCGGGGACTAATCATAAGACCTCATGAGGAAAAATCGAGCTTACAAAACCTCGACGAAAAGCAAAGATTCTTTCATATATAATAAACGTTCACAAAAAATATTCACAAAGCTCATAATTGGAGCCATTACACAAAAGAGAAACAAATAGAGGCCTAATTTACCCTCGGGGTAACTTGATCGGATGAGGTCCCTTCAGGAATAGTACCTTCAACGGTTTGGCCCTCGGCCTCCTAGTCATCAACGGCTTCCTCCTCCTCGGGGACTTTGTCTTCATCTTCATCATCTTCTGAGCCACTAGACTAATCATCATCGGCCCGAGCATTGGCAGCAGCGGCATCTTCCTGGTACAAGGGTATAAGTGCATTGGCTTTATACTTAAGTCTGGACAACGCGACAGGCGATTCAACATGGAGATCCTTATACTTGCGGCTTTCTGCTCTTACATCTCAAAGTTGATGCTCAACCGAGTTCAACTTCTCTCGGAGAGTATCTCTCTCAAAGGTCGTCTTATCCATGCGTTGTTCGAGCCTGAGGATCTCAGTATCCTTGACTCTAAGCCTCTCCTGCATCAGGTCATCTTTCTGTTTAAGCTGCAAAAACCAAGTAAAGACATTAAATGCTAATGCTGAACTAGCAAAAAAAACATATGAATATTGTATTACATTCTCATCGATATCGGCCCATTCTCGAGATGCCGTCTCCAAGCGTGCTCGAAGGTCGTGTAGTTCCTCCTCCTTTTTGGAAAAAAGAGCTCTGGACTCCTCCGCCTCCGATGAGAGCCTCCTACACTCCTCCTCAAAGTGGGTCAACTCAAATTGAGACTTAGCGAAGGCCTGATTATAAAGCACTATGGCCTAAAAGCATAAAGGAAAGAAATCTGAAAAATAAGGGTCAAAACTCAAGGCATAATCGTCGAAAGATTACCTGTTTTCAGAGTTATCGACTTCCTCGAAAATGAGCGAGACATTAAGGTTGGGGATTTCTTCGACCCCAACAGAGTATCCGTCGAACGCATCCTTCTTCCCAAGGGATGCCCCCACATCAGGGATCTTCATATTACGGGCATCCCGTATCTCCCTAGGAGAGAATGCCGGACTCGGCGGAGAGTCAACTATATTAACAAACCCCGGCTGGACCGATCGGGGCCTCCTCTTGCATGCGGGAATCTTCAAACTTGGCTCCCCGAGTTCATCTACCGAGTGCCCCTCGGCTCGGTAAATGTTTTGGCCATCGACCGGCTCAAGGACTTCATCTGACTCACTCTCGAGGATCTTTTCAGCCCGCGGTGGGGCAACACCGGTAACCTTTTGTTTAGAAGCCTTCGGCTCAACAGTAGTCGGCTCAGCAATCTTCGAAGCAGTCGTTCTTTCTCTTCCCCTGAATACTAGCGGGCGGTCATCTCTCTTTTCGCCCTCAGATCGAAGGCCCTCTGATGCTTCTTGAGCTAAGGTCGGTGAATCAACCTTAGACTTGTGAAATTTAGCCTTCTTCGGCTTCGGAGACTCAGTCGGTGATTTCCTCTTTCTCTTCTTTTCCTCAATGGATTTTGGGGTATCTTCTTCCTCGGGCGGGGGTTCCCTCATAAAAAAGGCCTCTCCTAGGCCTACACAACACAAGATACAAGCATAAAAAATAGAATACATTCGAGGCATATCCTTTTTAGGGAATTCAAGTATGCCGGAAGTAAAACCTCACCATGGGTTTTGGACTCCCATCGAGACTTGGCCAGATTGTGCCACACGCGCTTAGCATATGGGCAGGTCAAATCAAGCCTGCGAACCCAGCCCGGGAGATCCTTGACCGCGCCAGGATACCACTCGATGGCTGCTTCATCAGAGGAGGTTAGTTTGAATGGAAGATGGTCTAAAAGAAAGGGAAAATACTCAATTAACATGTTCACTTACAATTCATATTCCATTCCTCGGGGAATGGAATCCTATCAGCAGGGATTAGATCCAAGATCCTAACTCGGACAAAGCAGCTCATCCACCCTCTGTCCTTGTCATCGTCGATACTTGCGAAGAGGACCTTCGAAGCCCGACGTTGAAGCTTAATAAGGCCGCCTTGATGAAGTCGGGGGATATACATCCTAATCAGATGATCAAGGATAAAAGGCATTCCCTAGACCATGTTTGAAAAATACCTAATCATATAAATGATGTGCCAGAATCATGGATAGTTTCGACCGAGTGTCGCCCGGTATACATACTGAGAAAACCGGATTTATGTGTTGTTATGTACTCCTCACAAGAAGGGATCTCCACCTGTACCGCCCCCTCCTAGTGGCAGTCAGCCTTCACTCTCTCAGTGTCAGTTACCAGGCTGATGTATCAGGACATGGGCTCGCATCGCCCCGGTTTCGAAGAAGGTTTGTCCAACTTGAAATCGAAGGACGTTTCACAAGGTCCTGGGATTCACTCCTCAATGTGAGGAGGCACTACTGCTTTTATCTTACACGAGCATGACGGTGAAGAGGTTTCTCCCTTCTGGGGAACAGTCTTTGGAGTCTTTGTCATTCTTGCTGCAAAAATCTCAGAAGAAGAATAATAAGTTGATTGAAAGATGAGCACGAGAGGGAAGCAAGAGAAAGAAATGTTAGAGCTCTGAAGATATTGTGAAATTTAAAGGTTTAGGGAATGAAGTATTGGGGTATTTGTAGGCGTGGATTATGCGTATTGGAGAAGGTGAAAGGACGGCCGACCGCCGTTTTCGAATTATAGCCTTTCGAGAATCGTGCAGGCATGACTCTTGCAAATCCTTTCTGTCACAACAATCACCGACTTCACGTGACTGACGTCATTATTGGGACATCAAAAAGTCAAATAATTCAAATCATTTCTTATCATTTCATTCTAAGAAACGTGGGGACTATCTGTATACGGCCAAAATCGGGGAAGTCCGATTTTAGAGCCACCATGACATCCCAAGCTCGGATTCGAGGGGCTCAAAGCACAGTCTGAGGCTCTACTCCAAAGTACTCCCCTCAAGAGAGAATATCGAGGACTCATCACAACATACCTCGAGGTGGTATGAAAATCAATAACCGTCATGGAAAGGCGGGAAATTCCCAAGGGCACGCGGTTAGAGCTGACAAGGTCTGCAAGAATAGTACAAGTTCGTACCGAGCCATTATACAACTGTTCCTTGTCATGATTAGACATGTACTATTTTGGGATTCTCCCCTCCTACATAAAGGGGACCCCTGTCATTTTGTAACACAGATGAATATTCAATATAATAGAACATTCTCTGCTTCTCTTGCATAAACGTGCTCAGAAACTACTCTATAGATTTATTGCTCTTCATTTATTGCATTTATTTTGTTATTCTTCACTTATTGCTCATTAACAACTGCCGAAGGCTACCCTCGAGGCCTGATACTACCAAGCTTGAGATCCCCAGTCTTGTGACCATACTGGTTTGCTTATCATTTCTCTATTACGTACACTTAGCATTTTCTTACCTAACAGATAGTATTAGGATAAATCACATATTTTTAGAACCACAAATCAAATATTATTGTTAATAACATTTTCAAGGTAAACAACCATTTTTCATATATGTGTCTTATGTACTGATTTTCATGCCTTACATACTCAGTACATTATTCGTACTAACGCCCTAATTCCCAGGGCCTGCGTTCATGCCCGCAGGTGCAATTAGGCAAGTTGACGGTCCCCCTGCTTAGGATACTTGATCAGCGAGAGTTGGCGTGCTCCACTTGATCCGGAGTTGCTTTTAATTTTGGTACGATATGCTTGTATATATATATGGGCCTGACATGGCCCAGTCCCGTCCTTGTACAATTGTATTTTCTATTAGAGGTCTGTAGACAGTTATGTATAGTTGGATAGTATGTGGCCTTGTCGGCTTCGAGTTTTGGGTATATAGTTTTCTATAGCAGTCTTACCGGCTCGCCCACTGTATTCCGCATGTATATGTACATATGTATTTTGGATAGGTTTCCCTTACGTATGTTATTCATGTTTATATCTTAAATGCATTCTTAAGGATGTTCGACATGTAGGATTCAGGCACCCGTCGCGGCCCATCGGTTTGGGTCATGACAGATTGAGCTTGGTTCGAGGTAAGTGGATTGTATAACCTTGTGTGGGGGAAGTTCCCTTAGGATTTGGTACTGTTTTGATATGTGAGCGTCGTGTACGTGAGGTGACGAGTACGTACACGAGATAGTTCTTGTGAAAACCCAATTTATGCTAAGTAACAACCAATTTTCCCTCTTATTTGAGTCTTATCAGCATGTGCAGTATCCTGTTAGACTATAATAGCATGCCTACTTTCCTTAATTGTTTATCTGAACTTTGTGCAACATGTTTAGTGATTTTCATGTTTTTCCTTGACTTGTACTTAGTCTAAATTGTAGGATTTCGTGTTGTAGTTGTTAAATTCTATTGTTTGAGCTGCATATTTACTTTCGGACTATGGAACGGTATTCCGGGAGATCCCCCTGTCTTGCATATTTACTTTGGGACTATGGAAGGGTATTCCTGGAGATCCCTCTGTCTTGCATATTTACTTTGGGACTACGAAATGGTATTTCGGGAGATCCCCTTGTCTTGCATATTACTTTGGGACTACGGAACGGTATTTCGGGAGATCCCCCTGCACATTTATGTTTGGGACTATGGAACGGTATTCCGGGAGATCCCCATACACATTTACGTTTGGGACTACGGGACAGTATCTCGGGAGATCTCCTGTTATTTATTTTTGTGTACTGGGCTGTTACTTTCTATGACTTCTTTCTTGTAAATTTTAGTCTTTATTATAATACGATATCTCATTCTTCCATGCTTTGTTATATATATACCAGTAGGGCGCTGGCCAGACCTCGTCACTACTTGACCGAGGATAGGCTTGGCACTTAGTGTTTACCATTGTGGTGTACTCACGCCCTTTCCTGCACATTCGTGTGCAAATCCAGGTTCTTCCTACCAATATCGTCCTTAGTTGCGGTCGCTACTAATTTTGGAGACTTCAAGGTACATCTGACAGTGCTCCCAGATCTTCGGAGTCCCCCTCTATCCCCCCTATGTTGATTCTTTTTTCATTTCTATAGATACTGATATAGAGTAGCCAGAACTTCGTAGTAGCTTGTGACTTACGATGTTCCAGGTCTTGGGGAGTGTTAAGTATATTTTGAGAGTTGACTATTGTATATGCCGAGCGGCATCCCAATTTTTCTAATTTAAAATATCTGTTAATTTTAGTTGTTGATTTCTATGCTTTTCATTTTATTCCGCAAAGTGTTAGGCTTACCTAGTAGTAGAGACTAGGTGCCATCACGACAAGTTCAAGGAGGAAGAATTTGGATCGTCACAAGCTGGTATTAGAGATCTAGGTTCATAGGTGTCGTGAGTCACAATTCTGTTTATTAGAGCCTCACGGATCGGTACGGAGACGTCTGTACTTATCTTCGGGAGGCTATGGAATTGTTAGGAATTCTTTATTCTATTCTTTATCACAGATGGTGAGGACCTGTACTAGGAGATCTGACGATCAGGCACCCGCACCCCCTGCTAGAGCCGCCAGAGGTCGGGGCTGGGGTAGAGGACGACCATGCGCTGCAACCAAAGCACGCACGCGAGCTGCATTAGAGAAGCCCCTAGTATATCCAGTTGGAGGGCAGGTACCAGAGGTTTCTATTGTTGCACCAACCCTCCAAGATACTATGGCTCAGCTCATGAGCATGTTCAACACCTTAGCTCAGGCTGGATTAATCCCACTATCTCCCCCCACATCTCAGAACGGGGGAGGAGTACCGACTCCCACAGCTCGTATTCTTTAGCAGAGGGTCCAGATTGATCATGCCCTAGAGTTCATTCCTATGCAGCCGGTAGCTCCAGTTCAACATGAGACCAAGATAGCCGCTTCTGAGGTAGAGCAGCTCTTACTTGAGAGGTACAAGAAGTATCGCCCACCTACTTTCAGCGGATTAGCTTTAGATGATGCTCAGGGTTTTCTAGAGGAGTGTCATCGTATTCTCCATACTATGGGCATAGCGGAGATGAGTGGGGTTTCTTTTACCACTTTCCAACTTAGAGGAGCAGCCTATCAGTGGTGGTATGCTTATGAGCTAAGAAGTCCAGACGAGGCAAGCTCACTCACATGGATTCAGTTCTCAGATATGTTTTTGAGAGAGTATGTTCCTCAGAGACTTAGGGATGCATGGCGCGCGGAGTTTGAGTGGTTGCACCAGGTTCTATTACTGTGTCAGAGTATGCGGTCCGTTTCAGTGAGTTTGCCCGACATGAACCGGCCTTGGTTTCCACGGTTTGGGAGAGGGTTCGAGCGCTTCATTAAGGGACTCCGCCCCAGTATCAAGATCAGTATGGCCAGGGAGTTGGAGACGGATATCTCTTATCAGCAGGTCGTGAGTATTTCCAGGAGAGTAGTGGGAATGCTTGCCCGGGATAGAGAGGAGAGAGAGGCCAAGAGGTCTCGAGAGACTGGTTATTATTCTGGAGCTCGTGTCGCAACAACTCCCCATGGTAGGTGTTATATAAGTCGCCCTCTTCATTCAGCTCTTCCAGCAGCCAGTGGAATTCCAGCCTCTTCTAGGCCCCATGACCCTTATTATGCACCGCTAGAATCTAGTGTTCCTCCTGCTCGGTGTGCTATTAGCGGTCAGTCCAGTAGACCTGGATCGACTCAGTCACAACAACCACATCCTCTAAGGTGTTGTTTTGAGTATGGTGGCACTCGCCATATGGTGAGGGATTTCCCCAGACTTAGGAGGGGCGCAGCTCTACAGACTTCTCAACCATCACGTGTTTCACCGGGTCCTAAAGCCATGATTCCAGCGCCAGCTACAGCCCCACCTACTCAGCCAGCTCGAGGCGGAGGTCGAGGAGGTCGAGGTCGACCTAGAGGAGGAGCCCAGTCAAGCTATTATGTTGTTCTAGCTCATATGGAGGCAGTTGCTTTCGACTCTGACAATAGAGGTACTGTTCTTGTCTGTCATAGAGATGTATCGGTATTATTTGACCCAGGCTCTACATATTCATATATGTCATCTCATTTTCCCCCATATTTGGGCGTGTCTCGGGCTTCTTTGAGTTCCCTGTTAATGTGTCTACTCCTGTGAGAGATTCTCTTGTTGTGGACCGCGTATATTGGTCGTGTATTATTTCTCTTAGTGGTTTTGAGACCAAAGCTGATTTTTTATTACTCAACATGGTAGATTTTGATGTTATCTTGGGCATGGACTAGTTGTCACCCCATTATTATATTCTTTATTGTCACACTAAGACCGTGACGCTGGCTATTCCAGGCTTACCGCGATTAGAGTAGAGATGTACCTTAGAGTATGCTCCCCGCAAAGTTATTTCATTTCATAAGGCTCAATGAATGGTTGAGAAGGGGTGTGACATGTATTTAGCTTATGTGAGAGATGACATTATTAATAACCCTATAGTTGAATCAGTTCTAGTAGTGAGGGATTTCCCAAATGTGTTTCCAGCTGATCTTCCGGGCATGCCGCTCGAAAGAGATATTGATTTTGGCATTGATATTTTGCCGGGCACTAAGCCCATCTCTATTCCTCCATACCCTGTGGATCCTCTTTAGTTGAAGGAGCAGTTGTAGGAGTTACTTGATAAGGGCTTCATTCGGCCCAAGGTGTCACCTTAGGGTGCTCCGGTCTTGTTTTTGAAGAAAAATGATGGTTCTATGCGTATGTATATGGATTATCACCAGCTGAACAAGGTTACAGTGAAGAATATGTACCCATTTCCTTGCATTGATGACTTATTTGATCCGTTACGGGGTGTCAAGGTGTTTTCCAAGATTGAATTGCATTCAGGCAATCATCAGTTGATGATTCGGGAGCCAGATATCCTGAAGACTGCTTTCAGGACCCGATATGGTCACTATGAGTTTCTTGTTATGTCTTTTGGGCTGACCAATGCCCCAGAAGCCTTTATGCATTTGATGCACAGTGTGTTGCGGCCTTATCTTGACTCCTTTGTCATTGTGTTTATTGACAACATTCTGGTGTACTCCCGGACTCGGGAGGATCATGAGCAGCACCTGAGGAAGGTGCTCCAGACTTTGAGAGAGAAGAAGTTGTATGAAAAATTTTCTAAGTGTGAGTTTTGGGTAGACTCTGTGGCATTATTGGGTCATGTAGTATCGAGTGATGGGATCAAGGTAGATCTGAAGAAGGTGGAAACGGTGCAGAGTTGGACTAGACCATCATCGGCTACGGAGATTCGTAGTTTTCATGGTTTGGCGGGGTATTATCGTCATTTTGTAGAGGGATTCTCATCTATTGCAGCACCTATGATCAGGCTGACCTGGAAGGGTGCTCCGTTCAGGTGGATAGCAGAGTGTGAGGAGAGCTTTCAGAAGCTCAAGACAGCTTTGACTACAGCCCAAGTATCGGTATTGCCTACGGGTTTAGGGTCTTACATTGTATATTGTGGTGTGTCACGTATTGGTCTTGGCGCGGTGTTGATGCATGACGGTAGGGTAATTGCATACGCGTCCAGATAGCTGAAGGTGCATGAGAAGAACTATCATGTCCACGACCTTGAGTTAGCAGCTATTGTTCACGCCCTGAAGATCTGGCCCCACTACTTGTATGGTTTTCCTTGTGAGATTTACATCGATCATCAGAGTCTGCAACATCTATTCAAGCAAAATGATCTTAACTTTTATCAGGGAAGGTGGTTGGAGCTACATAAGGACTATGATATCACCATTTTATACCACTCAAGGAAGGCTAATTGGTGGTCGATGCTTTGAGTTGCCGGGCGTAGAGTTTGGGGAGTCTAGCATATCTTCCAGTAGCAGAGAGACCCTTAGCATTGAATGTTCAGGCCTTAGCCAACCAGTTTGTGAGATTGGATATTTCTTAGACGAGTCGAGTGTTGGATTGTGTGGTATCTCGGTCTTCTTTTTATGATCGTATCAGGGAGGATCAGTATGATGACCCCCATCTGCTTGTCCTTAAGGACACGGTCCAGCACGATAATGCTAAGGAGGTCACTATTGGGGATGATGAAACATTGAGGATGCAGGGTAGGCTATGTGTGTCTAATATAGATGGTTTGCGTGAGTTTATTCTTCAGGTGGCTCATAGGTTGCGGTACTCCATTTATCCGTGCCGCGAAGATGTATCCGGATTTGAGGCAGCATTACTGGTGGAGGAGAATGAAGACGGACATAATGGAGTATGTTTCTCGGTGCCTAAATTTCCAGCAGGTGAAGTATGAGCATCAGTGGTCGGGTGGGTGGCTTCAGAAGTTAGAGATTCTAGAGTGGAAATGGGAGCGGATCACCATGGATTTCGTTGTTGGACTCCCACAGACTCAGCGGAGGATTGATGCAGCTTGGGTGAATGTGGATAGGCTGACCAAGTCAGCTCATTTCATTCCTATGATGACTACATATTCTTCCGAGCAGCTGGCTCGAATCTACATCCATGAGATCGTCGGGGTTCATGGCATACCGGTATCTATCATCTCTGACCGGGGTACGCAGTTTACATCACAGTTCTGGATAGTTGTACAACATGAGTTTGGTACTAGAACGGAGCTGAGAATACCATTTCACCTCAGACGGACGGCCAGTCCGAGCGTACTATTCAGATAATAGAGGATATGTTCTGTGCATGTGATGGATTTTGAAGGGTCATGGGACAATTCTTTCCACTTTCGGAGTTTTCCTACAACAACAGTTATCAGTCGAGCATCCAGATGGCACCGTATGAGAGTTTGTATGGTAGGTAGTGTCGGTCCCCAGTAGGTTGGTTCGAGCCGCGCGAGGCTCGATTATTGGGTACAGACTTGCTCCAGGATACCCTGGATAAGTTTAAGGTGATTTAGGTTCGACTCCGCACAGCCCAGTCAATACATAAGATTATGCGGATAGGAAGGTTCACGATGTAGCATTTATGGTTGGAGAGCGGTTCTTGCTTAGGGTATCGCCTATGAAGGGTGTTATGAGGTTCGGGAAGAAGGGAAAGCTGAACCCAAGGTACATTGGTCTTTTTGAGGTGTAGTGGCATGTTAGGGATATTTCTTATGAGGTTGCCTTCCCTCCCACATAGCAGGTGTTCATCCAGTATTCCACGTTTCTATGCTCCGGAAGTATCACAGTAATCCGACTCATGTACTGGATTTCAGCTCAATCCAGTTGGACAAGGATCTATCTTATGTTGAGGAACCAGTAGCTATTTTGGACAGGCAGGTCATAAATCTCTACTCAAAGAACCTTGCTTTAGTAAAGGTTCAGTGGAGGGGTCAGCCGGTCGAGGAAGCGATTTGGGAGACCGAGCAGGATATGCGCAGCCGTTATCCTCATCTTTTCATAGCTTCAGGTATATCTCTATACTCGTTAGAGGATGAACTACTATTTTAAGAGGGGGAGGATGTGACGACCCGGCCGGTCATCTTGAGAGTTTTAGCCCCGATCACCTATTAACTACTTTCCTCGAACCTATTTCTGCTAATCTCACCGAGAGATTTTGTTTTGGTTTTTGGAGTGTTTTGGGACACTTAGTCCCTAACACGGGAGATTAAGCCTTAGGATTTGGACCATAGTTGGAACGGTGTGAAGATGAATCTGGAATGGAATTTAGTTGATTTTGTTAGCTCCGTAAGGTGATTTTGGACTTAGGGACGTGTCCGAATTTTGTTTTGGAGGTCTGTAGCTCTTTTAGGCTTGAAATGGAGAAAGTCAAAGTTTTAGAGATTTTGATCGGTATGGAATTTTTTGTATCGGGTTCGGATTCCGATTCCGGAAGTTAGATTATGTCTGTATGGTTGAATATGACTTGTGTTCAAAATTTGGGGTCAATCAGACGTGGTTTTATAGGTTTCGGCATCATTTGTCGAATTTGAAAGTTTCAAGTTCTTTAAGTTTTAGTCGGAGGATGATTCGTGATTTTAGTGTTGTTTGATGTGGTTTCAGGGCTCGACTAATTTCGTTGGTATTTTAGGATTGGCTGGTATGTTTAATTGATGTCCCGGGGGCCTCGGGTGAGTTTCGGGTGCTTAATGGATTGAGTTGGAACTTATGAAATTTGCTGAAGTTGCTGCACTTGGTGTAATCGCACCTGTGGATTTTTGGCAACAGGTAGGGAACTGCAGAAGCGGCTATGGAGCTGCAGAAGCGGAATGGGTCTTGTCCAGCTGGGGTCGCAGGTACGGCGAGTGGTGCGTAGAAGTGGATGTGCAGAAGCGAGTTCGCAGGTGCGGCCCTGTGTTCGCAGAAGCGATCCCAGCCCATTTAAGTTATTTTCGCACCTGCGATGGTTCTTTCGCAGTTGTGGAACTGCAGAAGTGGGAATTTGACTGCAGATGTGGTTTGACTGGAAGAAAAGGGCCAAATCGAGAGTTTTGATTTCATTCTTCAATTTTTGGACTTGAGAGCTCGGAATTTGGCGATTTTTCAAGGTATTTTCAGAGGAAGATTTGGGGTAATGATTACTAACTCATTTTTGGTTGTATTTCAATAATCTATAGTTGTTTCTTCATTAATTTAAAGAAAGTGGGAGTGAAAGTTGGGAAAATGGGGGAAAAGTTTTTCAACCGAATTTTTGAGTTTTGATTGGGATTTAGACATCAGATTCGGATAATTTTGATACGAATAAACTCGTGAGTGAGTGGGT
The DNA here is from genome assembly GCA_005239505.1 of Nicotiana paniculata. Classification (NCBI taxonomy): domain Eukaryota; kingdom Viridiplantae; phylum Streptophyta; class Magnoliopsida; order Solanales; family Solanaceae; genus Nicotiana; species Nicotiana paniculata. The sequence goes on along the minus strand of ML345535.1, from coordinate 1,753 downwards.
GTTCTTATTTGGTGACTTTTACCCGATTCTGAGACGTGGGTCCGAGGAGGCTTTTTAGGGTGATTTTCCAATTTCTTGTTTTAGCTTTGATTTCAGTAGCTAGATTAGTTCTGTCTAGTTATATATATGTTACATAATTGATTTTGGCTAGATTTTGGCCATTCGGAGTCGGATTTTCGTGGAAAAAGCATTGTTATGGATTGATTGAGCTTGGTTCAAGGTAAGTGGCTTGCCTAACCTTGTGTGGGAGAAATCCCCTTAGGATTTGGTACTCTTTTGATATGTGAGCGTCGTGTACGTAAGGTGACGAATACGTACACGGGCTAATTGTTGTGAAAACCTTATTTGTGCTAAGTAACAACCTGTTTTCCTCTTATTTGAGTCTTATCAGCATGTGTAGTATCATGTTAGACTAGAATATCATGCCTACTTACCACAATTGTTTATCTGAACTTCGTGCAACATGTTTAGCGAATTTCCAGTTTTTCCTTGACTTGTACTTAGTCTAAATTGTAGGATTTCGTGTTGTAGTTTTTAAATTCTATTGTTTGAGCTGCATATTTACTTTCGGACTATAGAATGGTATTCCGGGAGATCCCCCTGTCTTGCATATTTTCTTTAGAACTACAGAACGGTATTCCGGGAGACCCCCATGACTTGCATATTTACTTTGGGACTACAGAACTGTATTTCGGGAGATCCCTCTGTCTGGCATATTTATTTTGGGACTACGAAACTGTATTTCGAGAGATCCCCCTCCCCCTGCACATTTATGTTTGGGACTACAGAACAATATTCTGGGAGATCTGCCTGCACATTTACGTTTGGGATTACGGGACGGTATCTCGGGAGATCCCGTGATGTTTATTTCTGTGTACTGAGTTTTAACCTTCTATCACTTCTTTCTTGTTAAATTTCAGTCTTTATTTTACTACAATATCTCATTCTGCCTTACTTTATTATATATATATATACCAGTAGGGCACTGGCCTGACCTTGTCACTACTTGACCGAGGTTAGGCTTGGCACTTACTGGGTACCATTGTGGTGTACTTACGCCCTTTTCTGCACATATTTTTCATGTTTAGATCCATGTTCTTCCTACCAGTATCGTCCTTAATTGCGGTCGCTGCTGATTTCGAAGACTTTAAGTGACATCTGCCCNGTCCCCCTCTATCCCCCCCCCCCCCCATGTTGATTCTTCTTTCATTTCTATAGATGTTGATGTATAGAGTAGCCAGAACTTTGTAGTATCTTGTGAATTATGATGTTCCGCGTGTTGGGGAGTGTTATGTACATTTTGATAGTTGACTATGGTATATGCCGAGTGACATCCCAATTTTTCATATTTAAAATATTTGTTACTGTTAGTTGTTGATTTCCATGCATTTTAGTTCGCAAAGTGTTAGGCTTACCTAGTCGTAGAGACTAGGTGCCGTCACGAATAGTTCACGGAGGGAAGATTTGGGTCGTGACAGTGTGATAATGCTTCACTAGTGTTCTGTGGCAATACTCTTGGGTTTGACGGCTTGTGCGACTTGGTTGAGTTGGGGAAGTCAGTTTTGATGGCTTGGCGATATGTTGAATAGCCTCGAAGAGTTCTTGATAGTGCCGACCTCAACTTGAGCTAGATGTCTGCTATTGGCATAAGGAACGTGTTGCGTGTTATGATATTCTCCTGGATAGGGTCATGAGTGTGAGCATGTGATTTTTACTCGCCGTATCGTCCTATAAAAATCCCAATAAATCAATT
>ML345532.1:0-80021 GCA_005239505.1 Nicotiana paniculata | reverse complement strand
AAGTTGTTGAAAGTTACCTCATTCCTGTCCTGATCGATCGTTGAGTGGAATAGATGGACGACAGTTGCATTGTCTTTGTTTGTTACTTCCGTGACTGCTGCGAGGTTAGCTAATGCATCTGCTTCTATATTTTCCTCTCTAGGTATTTGTATTACCTTCCATGTTTTGAATTTTCTCATGAGCTCTCGTGATTTTTCAATATACTGTTGCATTCGAGTCTCTCGAGGGATGTAAGTCCCCTGCATCTGATTTACTACCAGTTGGGAGTCGCTGTTGATCACGATTTGCTCGATTGAGAGTTCCCGTACGAGTTCAAGCCCCGCAGNGTGATTGGGTGACATTGAAAATATGGTCGTAATTTTCTAGATGCCATTATTAAATCTAAGGCTAATTTTTTTCCAGATGATATCTAGTTTCAACATCTAGCAAAGTTTTACTTACATAGTAGATAGGTGATTGCTTACCTTTTTCTTCTCTTAGGAGTACTGCACTTACAACAATTTCTGAAACAACCAGGTAGATGTACAATCTTTCCCCTTCTTTTGGATTTGAAAGCAATGGTGGTTTCGATTGATAAATCTTCAGATTCTTGAGGGCTTGCTGACATTCTTCAATCTATTCGAACTGATTTTGCTTTTTGAGAACTGAGAAGAATTTAAAACTTTTTTCGAAAGACTTAGAAATAAATCTTCCCAAAGCTTCAATTCTCCCTGTTAGTCTTTGAACTTCTTTTTTATTTGTTAAAATATCAGGTATTTCTTCTATAGCTTTACTTTGAGCGGGGTTTACCTCTATTCCTCTGTTCATACAAGGAAACCTAAAAATTTACCTGATTGCACTCCAAAAGCGCATTTTTCTGGATTTAGCTTCATATTGTACCTGCGTAAAATATCAAAAGTAGTAGATAGATACTGGAAATGGTCTTCTGCTTGTGTTGATTTTACCAACATATCATCAATATAAACTTCCATCGTCTTTCCAAGATGTTCTTGGAACATTTTAGTCACTAACCTTTGATAGGTGGCTCCAGCATTTTTTAAGCCAAAAGGCATAACTTTATAACAGTAAGTCCCCCTGTTTGTAATGAAGGAAGTTTTTTCCTCATCTGAGTGATCCATTTTAATCTGATTATAACCAGAATATGCATCTAGAAAGCTTAATAATTCATGATCTGCAGTGGCATCAATCATTTGATCTATATGTGGTAATGGGAATGAATCTTTGGGGAATGCTTTATTTAAATCATTATAATCTACACATACCCTCCATTTGCCGTTCTTTTTAGGTACCACCACAGTGTTAGCTAGCCAGTTAGGGTACTTTACCTCCCGCATCGAACCAATTTTCAAGAGTTTTTGAACTTCTTCGTCAATCACTTGGTTCTTAAATGGTCCTTTTTTTCTTTTTTCTGTTTAACAGGTACGAATGATGGATCTTCATTTAGTTTGTGAGTCTTCACCTCTGGTGGAATACCTATCATATCTGAATGGGACCACGCAAAACAGTCTACATTAGCCTTAGTCAATTAACGTACCTTTTCGATCGGGACTCAGCCTCGTGCCTACATACACCTTCCGTTCAGGTTTTTGTTCAAACAATGGAATAGCTTCGAGCTCTTCCGTAGTTGTTTTGACGTGTTCATCTTCTTTCATTCATAAATGACATCCGGTCTAGAGTCCACATCTATATGGTCCAGCGCATCTTCCATGGTGACTGAATCCTCCTTTACTCGGGTGACTCTTTTCGTACCTGTTTGAATATTTACTTTTTCGTACCTATTTGGTTAGTAATTTTTTCCATACCTGATTGGCTAGAGACATCTATTTGAAAGATTTCTCTATATTCTGGCTCTTCCGTCCCTTTTTTGTTATAAAGTGCCACGGAATTTATATTTCTGGAGGTCAGTTGATCACCTCTAATTTGTCTTATTCCCCATTCTGAGGGAAATTTGATTACCTGGTGTAAGGTGGATGTTATTTCTCATATCATGAATCCAAGGCCAACCCGTAATCACATTATAAGCCATGTCAGTATCAATGACTTGGAATTTAGCGCTTTTAACTACTCTCTCAACATAAGTGCTAAGTTCAATCTCTCCTTTGGTTATCACCGTGGAGTTATCAAACCTTGATATGGCTCGTGCCTTTGGGATCACCAGATTTTCCATTAGCATTTCTTCCACGACTCTTAACAAGATGATATTGACTGAACTACCTGGATCAATCAACACTCTTTTAACGTTAGTGTCATGAATGAGTAAGGATATTACCAGGGCATCATTATGGGGAAGCATTAGTCCACCAAAATCTACATCGTCAAAGGTTATTTTATCTTCAGTTAGATCTTCTCGAGCCCACTTTTCGTGAGTAATTGTGACCTTTGATGCTAATTAGCAAACTATTCCGTTTACTTCCTATCCTCCATGTTTCACGTTGACGGTTCACTTTGGAGAAGGAGGCTTTGGGGTCTCCTTCATATTCTTCATATATGTCTGTTACCTTTATCACTAAACAATTCTATTAAATAGCCCTGTTTCAATAGATGTTCTATTTCACCTTGTAAAAATCTGCAATCCCAGTTTTGTGCCCATGATCATTATGGAATTCACACCAGTGATTTGGGTTCCTTCTATTTGAATTTGATCGCATCTCTTTGGGACACTTAAACTTGTCTCCCATGTTCCTCAGTATTGAGACAAGTTCAGTAGTACTTACATTAAAGGTATGATCCCCAATTTGAGTATTACCTCTAGGTCGTTCATCTCGATCTTTTCTGGATCTAGACGAGGATGAGACTACGTCTCTTCCTTGTGGTCTATAGTCCAACCTAGTGTTTTCGAACCTGGGACGAATATCTCATCCCGAGGGTCCTAAGTAAGGATCGTACTTGTTTTTACCTGATTTACTATCTGATTCAGGATGTCTGGATCTGGAATGATCTTCATCTCTCGAACGAGCAATGATATCTTCTTCTATTCTAAGTTTAGTACTATACCTGTTATATACATCGTTCCATGTTGTAGCGGTGAATTCTCTTAGATTTTCCTTAAGTCGTCTCGTGGTTTCTGAGCTTTTATCGTTTAGGTTGCTTGCAAATGTCATGGCTGCCCAATTATCAGGCACCCTGGGTAACTGCATTCTTTCTCGTTGAAACCTGTCTACAAACTCACGGAGTAGTTCCGTGTCTCCTTGTTTTATTTTGAATATGTCTTTCATTATTTTCTCAATTTTTTTTGCATCAGAGTGTGCTTTTATAAATGAATCTGCAAGCTCATCAAAAGAGTCAATAGAATTTTCAGTGAGAAGAGAATACCAGGTTAGGGCTCCTTTAGTGAGTGTTTCCCCAAAGTTTTTGACAATGATTGATTCAATCTCTTGTTTTGTTAAGTCGTTGCCTTTTACTCCAATAGTGAAAGAAGTCACATGATCACGGTGGGTCAGTTGTTCCATTATATTTGGGAACGTCAGGCATTTTAAAATTCTTGGGTATATACAAAGGTGACGCACTTGGCTTCCAAGGTTGTTGAGAATACCTATAAACATCAATGCGTTTGATGATAGGTGGTACTCCAGGAATTTGTTCAATACCATCGTTCTGCTCCTTCATCTGTTTCTGCATGGTTAGTAGTAAATTTTGTAATTCTGAATTATTAGATATACCTGGTCTCGTTTCGAGAGATTCATTAGGAGTATCTCCTCTTCCTGAGTTTGCCAACCCAGATTGAGTATTTTCCATGGTGATGGTATTATTGGGGGTGGCATCGGTGGTGTAGGTAACGCTCCCGGTAATCCTCTCGCAAATTCTTGCAAATCTTGGCTCCAATCATTTGCTTAACACGAATTTGTTCCACAGTTTGATCATTATCACCATTGTTGTTATTGGATCTTTCTGAGGATTGTTCCCTTGAACCACGTGGGGTTCCTGAAGACGATGGAACTGGGGTTCCATTCCTTTGTCGGTTGTTGTTGTTGGAGTTCGACATAGTTCAGAGGATATCACTTGAAAAGAAAACAAAGATTATCGGACTCCCGGTAACGGAACCAATTTTCTTAACCAAAAAATTAGATCCTTTGTCTAAAGCTATTTCTAGGATGAATGCGGGTTACTGATAATCAAGGAAATAGAGAAAAATGAATAATAGACAATATTGCAGAAATATAGAAAAGCAAAGTAGATTGTATTCCAGAATCAGATACCTTTACAAGATGTATTCTCCTTCCTTATATAGGAGATTCCTTGATATAACGTACAACGCTTGCTATGGTTTCTCATTAATGAATAATTATGACATTAATGAGGCGTTACAAAGGTAACGGTAATTGGGGTACGGTTACATAACGTTCGAGTAATCAATTGTGGGTTCTTGAATCTGCCCGTAGCTTTGTCTAGATTCATTCTGGTCGTGCCTCTTCCCTGTTTTGATCGGGTTGAGTTTCCCGTGGCTGATAAGCTCGAGGGTTTATTGAATCGTGTCTCTTTGTTCCGTACCTCTTCAAAGAATCACATCCAGCTGTCGCGTTCTCCTGTGTCTATGTAACTGGCTGAGTTGTCAAAAGTTGGCTTATGTGTGAAACTTTTTTTACCAATACAATAACTGGCTGAGTTGTCAAGAGTTGGCTTACGTGTGAAACGCTTTTTTACCAATACAGCGGGCCTGAGTGTTGACTTTTTCAAAAAATGACCTAAATTGAATTCTTTATAATCGTGGGTAATTCCTAAGGCTTTATTTGAATTGTTTGGTTGGTAATTTTCTAGATTCTATTGGTCTGGAGGCTTATTTAAAGGGAAAAGATGTAATTGAGCTTTGAGTTGGACGTTGGAGCGAGGTAAGTATCATGGCTAATCTTGGCTTGAGGGATTATGGCTTAATTGTCTATTTGCTACGTGTTTAGATGTTGGGTACCATGTATATATGAGGTGACGAGTACCTATGCGTTGTTGTCGGGTTATAACATGTGGGTGGGTCGTATTCTTGTAATTGTTGCTTTCCTTGATCACAATATTCATGCTTAAACTAGTTAATTGTAATGTTGATCATTATTATCATGTGTTACGGATTTTGGTATTGATTGATGTTTAATCAAGTTGAGGTTGGTATTGTGGAACCGAACATTGAAGTAAGATTTGATCTTGTTGTTTCTATCTCCCTACTGTCATTGTTCATTATTTTGGTAAGGGGGAGTGTTAATGCATGAAGGGTGATGTTGTGTCGTTTCTATTGAATGTATGTGAGGCTGAGAGTGTTAATGCACGAAGGGTGATGTCGTGCCATGCTATGAGAGTTAATGAACGAAGGGTGATGCTGTGTCGTTTCTATTGACTTTATGGTGAGGATGAGAGTAAAAGCACGAAGGGTGATGCCGTGCACTTTTCCTTTATTGTGTTCATTGATTCTTGTTGGTTCATAGTATTTTTACTGCCCAAGTTATATTTATATTGTAATTCTCTATCTCGTATTTCCCTTACCAGTATTACCTATTTAGTTCTTTACTGTTACTTGTATATATACTGTTAAACTGTACATGTTTGATTGTAGGTGTCTTGTCTGAACCTCATCACTACTTCGTCGAGGTTAGGCTCGACACTTACCAGTACATGGGGTCGGTTGTATTGATATTGCACTCTGCAGTTTCTTGCAGATTTTAGCACCGACTCTAGTTGACTGAGAGTTTAGCTGTTGGACCCGCTATCCAGAGACTCAAGGTAGATATGTTGGCATTCACGGACCTTGAAGTCCCCGTCTATCTTTTCTGTTTACTGTTTCTTTCATTCAAACAATTGTACTTCTTTCACACTTTTATTTGAAGTAGATTCTAGAATGCTCGAGAATTGTGACACCAGATCTAGTAGTGATAAATGATGTAGTTATTATAATATTTCGCACTCTTTATAGCTTGTTTGTTGTTAATTACTGAACTGTATTAGAATTGATTTAATAATACTCTAACATGGCTTGCCTAGCAAGTGGAATGTTAGGCCTGGATCGTGACAGATTATTTTTAATGTGCCTTGTTTTTCATAGTTCTTGTAAATTTTTTACTGGCATGATGAAATTAATCCTATTAATTTATGATCTAAGCTTTAATTATTGATTTAAACTCCATGTTGCGTAGTATTTTTTGTGTTCGTCCGTAAATTATTCACTTATTTGATATTTATTCACATACTGTTCTCATGCCAGTTTTAGTTGGATAAACTTTTTTGAGATAAGAATGGAATAAAATGGGATTTAAATTGTGAGAATAAGCCTAAATATTTTGCCCCCACGTACATTCATTTTTCTTATTAAAAAACTCTAATTTTCCAGATTTTTTTCTAAATTTTTGCCCCCTTGAAATTAAAACAATTGAAATGTAATACAAGCTAAGGTTAGTATATATGAAAATTAGGACAAAATATATCAATGCTAAATTGATAAGGAAAAAATACAAAATCGGGATGAAACATGTGTAGTCAAACACATTGTCCTTGCACATATATTTACTTGATGCGAGGCACACGTGCAACACACGTACACTAAGCTAATTCACTAAAAAAAATAATTCAATAATACACTTTAAAAAAATGGGTCAAATATGAATAACAACCAGATTATCCGCTTAAAAATAAATAATTAATGTGTTTAACTTTTATATTTGCAAAGACTTAAATTGGGACCTTTTCAAGTTTGGAATACTAGGAATTCTTCCATAAGTGATAATATTAAAGAAGCTATGGATAATACGGATATCCATATTATTAGCCGGTTAACCTGTTTTCTATCCTTAATAGCTATGGATCGGGTCAGATATTTTATCCGTTTCTGCATTACCCATTTTTAATCTGGCCATAACCAATCCGTTTGTCACTCCTAGCCAGAAGCATTACTGCAGTACCCCGGCAGACTATTACGCCAAGTAAGGTTGGCAGATGGGTTGGGTCGGGCCTGCGGACCATGTGGGCTTGTGGGCTAAACGGGCCGGCCCGTGGCGGGTCCGGTCTAGACGGGCTTGTGAGACCATATGGGGTGGGCCTGGGGGGAGGGACCGTGAGCCCGGGACCGGCAGGCGGGCCCAACGGCTATTTTTTTATTTTTTTAAAAAAAAATTATTTAAAAAATGGCCAACGGTCAGAATTTTAAAATCTAACCGTTTGGCTTTTTTAAAAATAGCCATTTGGCCCCTAAACTTTTTATAATTACACTTTTTCTCTATTCTCAACTATAAATACCTCCTCATTCTTTCATTTTTACTCACAAAATCATCAAGCTCTCTCTAATTTTCTTCTATAATTGCTTACTTTATTATTACGATTTGTGAAAAATTGTGAAGTTGGTGAATTGAAGTATTCAAGTCTTCAACATTATACAATTTTCAAGAAGTTGTTCGTCAATTCGGTAAACTCGTTCCAACGCTTAAGTTTTAATATTATCGTTTTGTTTGTTTAATTTGTTTTCCTTATAATTAATATTGACTTTTCTTTGAAAAAAATGTTTGGCGGTAAGGGAAAAGCTAAAATTGGTGAATCTAGTAGGCAAGCTTCTCCCTCGGCCCCGGCCTCGGCCCCGGCTTCCCGACCTAGACCTGTTACCCGTCCTCCTCCACTTGTTATTCTTGATAGTGATAACTCTTATTTTCAATTTACCGATAGTCAATTTATACATGATCTTACACCAGGTTCACAATTAAATGATGAATATATGAATTCTCTTTATGGTATTCTAGAGGAAAATGTTGATTTAGATGAAACGCAACTGGATTTAGATGATACACCTACTAGACCTGTTGCTAACCAAACTGATAATAATCCAAATGATGTCCCGGCTGACCCTCCTTTAGTAACCCCTACTTTTAATAGGCAACCTTCTAAACGGTCTGAAACATCTCTTATTTGGCACTTTTTTACTCAACTAAGAGATCAAAATAAGGCTAAGTGTAAAATTTGTGGCGTCTTGATGTCTCATAAACTTACTGGAGATCGTGACAGTATGAGTAGTTTGACCAGACACATAATGAAACACCCTAATGATAAAACTAGATTACTTCAAATGAAAGATAGGCAAGAGGGAAAAATTGTAGGTACCCAGGGAATTAATACTAGTACCGGTTCAAATCTAGTTCAACCGGGAATTAACACTGTTACCGGTGGCATTTTGTATTACAATCCAAATAAAGATCGTGAAGAATTGACAAAAATGGTTACTGTTATGTGCTTACCATATAGTTTTTCCTCTAACCCTCACTTTGTCCATTATATTAGAAGAATTTATAATCCTACTTTTAAAGGATGGTCTCGCACAACCGTAAAGGCTAATATTTATAAATATAAACATAAATATAAACATGAACATGAACAATATTTGCGTTATTTATTTACTCATATTAGTAATCGTGTTTCTATTACTACTAATATTGGCAGGAGTGGTAATGACTGTGATTATCTTACTGTTACCACTGATTGGATTGATGAGAACTGGATAATGCAAAAATGCATTATTGTTTATAGAATAATTACTCTAAGTCACCACAGGTAAGTTTGCTAAGACAGTTGCAAATATTTGTAGATATTTTTGCATTAGAGATAAAATAATGTCAGTTTCAATAGATAATGCTTCTAGTAACACTAATGCTATAGGTTTTCATACAACTACACTAAGTCCTGCATTTAGTAATATTTTTCATGTTAGAACTGAGGAATATGATACGCTTATAGATGAAAAAGCCTCCATTAAAATAAATGCTCAAACAATTTATAATGCTTATCAAGTTGCATTAGATCATGCTAGACCAAATGTTCCAACTCCTACCTCGTCTAGCTCGCAGTCATCTAAAAGATCTGCGGGACTAAAATCACTTAGTTCTTGGACGGGGTTCAGGGGTTCTCAAGGTGATAATATTAGTGATAGTTCACAACTAAATGAGCTTCAAGTTTATTTGTCGCAGGGACTTGAAACAGAGAATCCCGACGGCACCTTCAATGGTAGAAGGACAAAGAAAAACACTATCCGGTCCTTTCAAGGATGGCTCGAGATATCTTAAGTATTCAAGCTTCAACAGTGGCAAGCGAGACTTCAAATCGGTGATCATAGAGCGTCTATGAGGGAGAGCTTGGAAAAATCAGTACTCTTCAGAGACTGGATCTGTTCAGAAAGAAGAAATTTTGGACTACTTGAATCACAACCGGAGATAGACGAAGCTTATGAAGAGATGCTAGCGGAACTTGCGGAGGATGCTGCTTCGCCAGGAAGCGGTGATGAACAAGCTTCTTTTCCGCCACCACCAACGGAAATTCCTCCAAACCTTGAAGGATTTATGAAATTTGTTAGAGATAATATGTAGATTAATATGTAACTTGTATTTTGGCACATCTTGATTAATTTTTTTTCCTTTTAATGGTGGTATTAGTACCTTGTTATGCTCATTCCATTGGGGGGAGGAAGACTAAGAAAAATATTGTCATTTTTTTAAATGTCGTATTAATAAAAATTATAAGACATTTCCTTGAATATTTGTTTACATTTTTTATTTGTGTGTTTAAACTGGAATTACAAGACATAAGTCATAATTATATAATATAATTTACAATAAATTGCCTTAGATAATATAATATAATTACATAAAAAAAAATTTTTTTTTTAAAATAGCCAACGGCTATAATTTCAAAAACTAGCCGTTTGGATTTTTTAGTGCAAGTTTGAATATCTCTTTACTATTTTTGTGTTTTATATTTGAATTACAAGATTTATGTCACAAGATTTACAAGAAATTACCTTCTTTTTTAAAAAAAATAGCTCGGATCGTTTAGGCCCGTGGGCCCGGCCCACTCAGCCGGACCCCATGTGGGCTTAGGCCCACAGCAGGCCGGTTCCCCCATTAGGACCGTTTGGCCCGGGCCCGCCTGACCTAAGCCCGTCTGGACCCGTTTGGCCCAGGCCCGGCCCAGATTATACCATTAACGCCAAGACCTCGTGTCCGATCGGTAGTCTTCAGGGAATTATCGGAATATCTAAGGTGCCCAAAGGCTATATCCAACACAAGATTTAGCAGCTGATCATAGCCTTTAGGTGTTCCTTTTATTTGTCTTCCACCAGTAAGCTCCACTTGCACAACCTTGTCAACTAGTTTTGCCAAATCTGAAACTTTTGTTTCTTTTCTGCTAGAAATTCTTCTAGTAGACCCTTTACTAAACGTGTCTCCATCACTAATTAAGAATGTAATGTACCTTCATTATTCATTGTACTAATTAAAAAACTTTAACAAACAAATCAAAATAAAATAAGTTTTATTGGTGATGAAAATAACGATGTTGGTGTGATCACAACAATCTTTTGCATGGGACACATTATTTCATGGCTTAGAGGGGAAAATGACGGGATTTCGCATTATTTTGTGCATCTTAAGAAGAGGCACTTCTTGTTCTCATTCAACTCAATGATGACATGTCTTTGTCTATCAATAATTTATGGTATATTCAGATTACCTTTTCATCCTCAAATATTGATAAATAAGTACGACCATTTTGAATATTTATGTTCAATAGGTAGTTGGAGAATACATAATGGTTTCTTTTTGCACATTCCCCTCTATTATGAATGGAAATATTTGCAAATATATGGTTTAGGTAACAAGTCAGTCTGCTAGTGATATTATCCATTCCGGGTCTAGGTCCTCACGGGTTTAAAACGCGTCACTAGGGTCTAAGGTTTGTTAACTTATACTCAGCACCCCTCTTGTGTTTTGTCGATGTGGGACTCTGTCTCAAGTCTGGGGTGTTACATACATTCCCTCTTATGGACTCAGCGCCCTCGTAGAGGTTTGCCCCACCGCATGGGATTCGCCTAGACTCAGCACTGAGGTTTGCCCCACCTAACCGGGATTTGCCTAAACTCATTGAAATCTGACCTGCCATCAGCAAGGCTGACACAAGAGTAGCTATAATAACATCTGTAACAGCCCAACTCGCTAGTGATATTGTCCGCTTTAAGCCTAGGCCCTCACAGGTTTAAAATACGTCACTAGTGTTTAAGACTTGTTAACTTATATATCCAACATCCTTCTTATGTTTTGCCGATGTGAGGCTGTCTAACGTCTGGGGTGCTACAGTTCAAGTGTCTATCTACAAATTTTTTTTGGTACAATACTTCATTTTCAAGATTTCGGATGATAAGAAGGTGGGTTATAGATAAGATCTTTAGTTACTTAGATATCACTAAAAGTGTTATCTATGAAATTGGGTATAAAATAAAAGTTTACTCATGTAAGATAAGACAGTACAAAATAAAGCGGGGATGAGATTAAAGGACAAACAATTAATCTATTTCCTCCCGATTAATGGAGTTTATCTAAACCATGCATACTGGGTACTCACAATACTGAATTATTCTCCTTGTCTCAAATTATTTCCATAGTTTTGCTTTTCGATAGTCTAATCATGTCAACTTTGATCAATTTTAAAATATATTTTTTATTGATAAGAGAATAATTATAACTTGCATGTGTACTTTTGATACAGTTATTAAATATTTAAATATTAATTTGATCCGATCCAATTTAACTTTAAAGAAAAGTCAAATTGACTATCAAAAAGCGAAATATGACAATTAATATAGAAGGGAGGAAGTACAAAATTTCTTATTTTAGCAAACAAATACGGTCTTAAGCTTATTTAAATACTCAATTTAGCAACTTATATATCTTTTCTTCTTGTTGTTGATTTATTTTCTTGTATTTCTTCACACACAAAAAAAAAAGCATGATCAATAGTTTTCTGAAGTGTAAATGTTAAGAAAAAATATTCCATGCAACATCATATCAAGGCTGTTAATTAATTTGATTTAACTAAAAAAGAAATTTTGATGTCTAGAAAAGAGAGCGTCAAACACAAGTTCATGTCACATAAATCGTTTTTATTATATTGAATTAAAAAGTTATTTTCATTAAGCAGACATAACTGGAAAAAAAAAATTTACTCCTATGTTTTAGAAAACCTGCCAAAAGTTGAGCTCAAGGTAATTTTAACCACAAACCACGGAATTAACAATTCCAGAACTTCAAACGACGTCGCGGCTACTTCCGCGCCGTAGGTAAGAATTGCCCCATTTCATTATCAACCCCTAATTTCCTGTAAAATCTTCTCGTCATTCTCACGGGGCAGGCGGAAATTCGGGTCGAAATCAGGGGCAATTGCGGAATAAATATTGCTATATTAAGGACACCAGTGCTAAACGTTTGGTTTCTCAGACGAAAAAGATCTGAGCGAAGCAGATACAGAAGTTTCCGTTATCCGTTTCTCTTTCACTCCACAGGCTTTCTTTCTCCCTCCGTATCTATCCATCTATCGCTTTCTCTCTCTAAATTCTTGAGATATTCATCTCACAATCTTAGGGTTTTTGATCCCCTTCCAATCAATTACTGATTTGACTCATCAACAATGGGTTCCGATTCAATCCTCAACGGTTCGATCCCTATTGCTTCCTCTAACCCCAAAGATTTCGCCAAGAAAAAAAGGGTAACTATTTCTGTTTTTAGTTTCTACCTATTCATTTACGTTTTCAATATTCTTTTTAGTGATTGAGTTGTATTTCTGCTTAATTTCAGGCTAATCGTTCGGCTAAGTTGAAGCAGTGCAAGCTTGATGCTCGACGCGAGCAGTGGCTTTCACAAGGTTGCATAATATCTCCTTTTTTTCATATATAATTTTGCATGTAGTAGTGATCTGCCTTTTGCTGAAGTTTCCATTTGCATCTTTTATGGATTTAAGCAATAAACACTTTAAAGTAAAGTTTTTAAATATCGGTGAACTTTAAGTCGTATTAGCCAGATTGATTACCATTTGTATCAGATTACTAATCACTGCTTTTCAAGAGATTTACCTGTAATACCTAACAAGTGACCAATTGTGTGATACCGTCACTGCATAGAACTTAAAGTCTCGTTTTGCCCCTTTAATTTCAAGATTTGCAGTCACCGTATATATTTGATTATTTATTTGAATTTCTTGTTATGTCTATGTTTCTTAAATCTTGGTGTTGGGGTTTTGTATAGTGAAGAACAAAGGCTTGAAGGAGGAACCAAATGCTGGAGGAACTCATTGTCGAGCAAAGAATGTTGAGAGTGAGAGGAGACGATTGGTTGAGAAGTTGCAGATAAAGCCGAGAGGCGAAGAGGACAATGAAGGGTCATCAAACCACTACAGCGATTCTGATTCACCTACAAGCCACACCAGTAGTGTTTTGGGAGGAAATGATTCTGGGACTAATTTCACCGGGAGCAGCAGCAGCAGTAGTAGTTGTACCAGCAGTAGCAGTGGTGGATGTTGTTCAGGGAGTATGAGCGAAGAAGAAGAAGAAGATGACGACTGCTTGGACGACTGGGAGGCTGTTGCTGATGCTCTGGCTGCCACTGATCACAAACAGGAGCAGCATAATCCCAGCTTGGATTCACATTGTGAGAGGGATGAGAATGTTGCGCATATGAGTTCTAGGCAAGTGACTTCTAACAGGCAGGTTTCAGAGTCTAATGACAGAGGATTGGCACCTAGACCTCCTCTCAGTTGCCAGGCATGGAGGCCTGATGATACCTTCCGTCCACCGAGTCTGCCAACCTTGTCGAAGCAGTATAGTTTTCCAATGAATTCTGAGCGGCATTGTAGGGGAGGCTCTGTATGGGGATGTAAAAGTTTATCCTCCATACCCACGTCATGTCCTATATGCTGTGAAGATTTGGATTTTACAGACACAAGTTTTCTCCCTTGTTCATGTGGGTTTAGGCTTTGTCTCTTTTGTCACAAGAGGATTCTTGAGGAGGATGGGCGTTGCCCCGGGTGCAGGAAGCAGTATGTTCAGGATCCAGTCGACCAAGAGGCTACCATAGATGGAGGCAGCCTGACAGTTCGATTGACTCGTTCTTGTAGCATGATATCAAGGTCCTAGGTAGATTCTGTTTTTCCATGAATGTGTATGTTGGGTCCTTTTCTGTCTCTGCAGGACATGTGAGTGTTCTAGATCTTAGCAGACTGAGACTCAAGATTTTCCATATCTTAGATGTTGATATAGGTGAGTCTGAAAGCATGGGAAAATAGTTCTGGTTCTCTTATGATTTTTTGCATTATAGATGTGGTGCTTGTGCTGATGTAGAACACTCATTATGTGAATAAATAAGGTGGTATAGAAGTTAAATAAATCAAGCTTTTACCTTTATCACCCTCCTATCTGATTAATATGAATGAATAATTGGAAAGCATTTTTAGATTACCAGAGTTATTTATGAAATGCTTAAACTTTTGACAAGTTACGAATGAGAAAGCATCTGCTACTAGTATTCCAAACCTTCCTGTGCTCTAGAGTCGATGAATACCTATTAAGAAATGCTTAAACTTTTGAAAATTAGAAATACATAAATGCTTGCCATCAATTAATAACAAAAGTGGATAAATTAATTTACCATTTAGGTAGATTCTGTTTTTCCATGAATTTGTGTGTTGGGTCCTTTTCTGTCTCTGCACGACATGTGAGTGTTCTAGCTCTTAGCAGACTGAGACTCAATATTTTCCATATCTTAGATGTTGATATAGGTGAGTCTGAAAGCATGGGAAAATAGTTCCGGTTCTCTTATGATTTTTTGCATTATAGATGTGGTGCTTGTGCTGATGTAGAACACTCATTATGTGAGTAAATAAGGTGGTATAGAAGTTAAATAAATCAAGCTTTTACCTTTATCACCCTCCTATCTGATTAATATGAATGAATAATTGGAAAACATTTGAAATTACCAGAGTTATTTATGAAATGCTCAAACTTTTGACAAGTTAAGAATGAGAAAGCATCTGCTACTAGTATTCCGAACCTTCCTGTGCTCTAGAGTCGATTAATACCTATTAAGAAATGCTTAAACTTTTGAAAATTAGAAACACATAAATGCTTACCATCAATTAAATTACAAAAGTGGATAAATTAATTTACCATTAAAAAAAGGATATAAGTTTGATAGCAAAAATCCAAGGTGTCTGAATTTATGATTAATCAGTATAAACATACCAGATAAATATTAAGAGAGGGCTTACTCAAAAAAGAAAAAAAAATCCAAATATTAAGAGAGGTTGTAGGATTCTTTGCTTGGCAGTTGAAGCCCTTTGTTTCAGACTTTTAACTGTATTCCTCTCTTCTTTTTTGCCCTTGTCAAATTATTTTTGTACTTCCTGAAATATTATAAAATAATTTAAATGTATCCCGCAAGTACCAATCAAATGTACGGCGTTTCAATTGAGAGGAAATGGAATTCTTAATTTGATTTACTTTTATGTCTAGAGTGTTGGAGACACGTTGTATAGGTGCTAGCAGAATGTTCATGTTGGGTTTGACTAAGGCATTGCATATTCTTCTTCATAGAGGTATCTGAGCAACATAGTTAATTTTGTGGACGATTGTGCAGTCCTGTATAGATGTGGAACTTTCTGGAGTCAAAGAGGGATAATTAGGCCTTCAAATGTGTGAAGCCTTTGGAGAATCAGTGTTGACCAATGATTTAGAAGTTTTTTCTCCCAGTGTTCACTAGTACAGACTTGGTGCATATACAGATACTGCTGACTTAGACTGTCTGTATCTGTCTATGGCCTTTGATTCAAGTCTAAAAGCCCTTTAAGGTAATTAACCACATAAACAAGCAGCATGTCTTATCTGTCTTATTATATGTCTTATGAGTTGAATCGCTAAGACAGTAACGTCCCTGTTATGCAAGTATGAAGCAATTAGTAGTCATTCAGGATGGAGTTCAACATCATCTAATGAGTGTTTTGAATGCTTGGCATCTATAATGTGATACTAAACTAAAAATGACCTTTTGCACTGCTATAAAGGAAACAGGAGAACGTTATGAGTAGCAGAAAACTATAGATTAGTGGAATATTGTGTGCATTTGGGATGCTTCATATTTGAAAATTTTCACATCCTATCCAGTCAATATGAATAAATAATGAGAAACCAAGTGCTAAATATTTATTTGCTGTTTCCAGTCTTGTCTACTTAATGCATATGAATCAGATATATATATCTGCCGGTTCTTAAACGGGCAGGTCCGTCGCCTTCACTTTTCTCTTCACTTGGTTTAGAGTGACATGCAAATCCTCAACATATTTTGGGGCTTTCAGTTCGGTAACTATGAGTGAATACCAGTTTGCCTTAATTGTGTTAGCTTAGGTTTCTTGGGATGTACTAGGCTTTTATTGTGCTTTTGGAAGAAATCTCGTAAGTTGAGGTTCATTAAGTGGAGCAGTCTTGTTTATTCATTCATCAATTTATATGTATTCAGTTCTAGTGTTGCTAATTACTTTGTCTTCCTCATTTTGTGTGCATTTCGCTATCTAAAGGTTCTCTTAATATGGCACATTCAATTTCTACAAGTAGGTAGTGGGCTTCCTGATCATTATGTCTCTTCTCCATTTGCTTCTAAACTTACCCATCACATGTAGAGTAGAAGGGTTCTAGTGATTATTTTACCGGGTGTCGTGTTTCATATAAGATCGTGTAAGGATTTTTTGCTTTTGCCAAATGACACCTTTTGATGAACTTAATAATCGGGGATACATTAAGTGACATCTTGTTAGTTTGGTGTATCTCGTTGAGATCAGAAGCTGGAAGAAGCAGTCATTAGTTGAGTAGCCCCTACCTTCTGGGTCAAGGTTTGATGAATTTGATCACTTTGTATTCCTGATCTTACTCTGAGTGAGGTTGATTCTGTTAACATATTCTCAACTGCATTCCTGATTTTACCATGTATGAGGTTAATAATGTTCATCATATTACTGACATTATTCTTGACAAAGTATATTCTCAGGGTCATTTTAGTTACAGACTAGTTATTCAAATAGCGTAATACAGGAATGTGATGTGATGAATAATACAAGGAATGCTATGAAGAGACTGCAGTACCAATATCAAGATTTAACTTAACATGGTATTGCCAATACATGTAATTTTATTCCGTATTTTATTCCGGTGTAAAATACTATAATTATCTGCATAAGTTATGCATGTAAATGGAGAAGCATCTAGAAAATGTCTGAACCATGCTCCTGAACAGGGTTAATTCTATTGAGAGCTGAATGCTGACTCTAGTTCTTTGAGCTGCTGCATAAGTTTGTTGCTTTAAAGTTTTCCGTACTCTACGAATCATCTATACAATTTTTATTCGGAGCTTTTCAGTTACTGTTTACCATCTGCGTGTTGCTGGGTTCTTATGCTTGTATATCTTTAGTTTCTAGAGCAGCAACAACAGTATTTGAGTGCTGTGTCCATGAAGTAGAAGATTATATTCAACAGTTATAAGTGTCTCTGCCCGCGTGGTTTTTGACTGCTTCTGTTGTGTTCAGGGAATATATGCAAATTTGTTTGATAGACGTGAAGCGCTAAAAGGATGTTTCTGTATAATATATGTTATTATTCTGATCTCCATTATTTTACTGAGCAATGGTATACATCAGAAAACTTTTATGCTACCAGCAATTCCTTACGTAGTGTTGGCAACACTTGATTTGTATTGAAATTCATTATTTGTCAAGTGAACTAGTATTTATTTGTGTTCGTGAAACAAAATGAAATTATACTTTGGAAAAGGCGAGCTTGCAAAACCCATAACTAACGTCTGTATCATCAAGACTTTGGTCCCATGAGAAACTTTTACCATCCAGGGCGTCATTTCCATGAGACTTTAACCAGTCACAATCTGTATCTGGATGTTTAGAGGCTGTGTCACCAGCGACAAGTGTAGATCTAATAAAATATTGACTTATGATAAACAAAATTTAAATTGAAATGAATGAAGCAATTGAAAATCGTTTCAAGTATAGTACAACTTTCTTTCTGGAAGTTCTCTTTGTTGGCAAACACGAAATTTGGGGTGCAAAAACAAGCAGCCAATTATCCAGGCCACCGTATAAGATGTTAGATGCAACTAGTCCAGTTATAGAGAGACTTGAAGCCTTTGCTGCTTAAAAGTGTAAACCTGCCTCAGCTAATAAGCTAAACCAGGTCATCAAGATGGTTTACGTTGACTGGTGAGATGTCCCCTGCCAAAGATTTTATGTTGATGTGGGTGTATCTGCTTTGAATCAGAACTTTAACGGTGTAGTTGATGAGAACAGAATGCCAGATTAGCAATTGCAGCACGCTTCCTCAGATTCTTCAAGGAGGTTTTCCATTTTTATGCTTTCTTCCTGTTTCCAGATTTTGCACAAACTATGAGTCCAGACCTCGCCAAGAAAACACCAGGCTAAGCCGCCTGTACATCCAATACCTAGCTTCCTCCTTTTATGCGCGAAGCTACTTTTTCCCCCCTCGAGCTTTCCTTCTACAACCGTCTCAACTTCTCCACTAAACACCCTTTGGTCTTTCTTCCTAAATTAATCCTCCCCACTTAAACCCCTCACGAATCCTAACTCCAGAATTTACAAGTTATGCTATGCTCACAAATATGCTAAAAAAACCTGCAATTAAAAATCAATCCACAAGGCAATTATTAAGAACCTTCAGTTCATGGTTTCTTGCCATTAAAAATGCAAAATCAACTCAAAGAGCCTTGTCACTCTACGCTCAAATGCAACGCCAAGCCATTCCCTTCGACAGTTTCCCCATTCTTTTCACTCTTAAATCATGCACCCAGTTGCGCAACCTACCTCTCATATGCCACCTCCATGCCCATCTCCTCAAATTAGGCTCTAATATCCTCGTGTATGTCGCCACCTCTCTGCTTAATGCGTATAGTGGAACCTCGTTTGACTGTGCATACAGCTATTCGATGAAATTCCCGTGAGAAATACTGTCATGTGGAACTCAATGATATCTTGCTTTTCTCGTTCCGGAGATGTTAAAGGAGCGAGGAAGATGTTTGATCAGATGCCTTTGAGAGACCTAGCTTCGTGGTCGGCAATGATTGCTGGATACATGAACAATGGGCATTGGGAGGAAGGTATTTTTTAACAACTAAAGCTTGATCAAGTGACCATTGTGCCAATATTGGCGGGCTGTTCTGAAATGCGTTCAATTGGTTTGCTCCTTGGGAAATCAGTGCATGGTTTTGTCGTGAAGAATCACTTGGAACTAACAGCTTGTTTGGATGGTTGTTACCTATTGTATTGTATCGTATTGTTACTTTTAATACGGTGTTTGTTTTGGTTGTTACTTAAATTTTATTGTATCGTATCGTTAAGCCCGTCTTTACGTAACGATGAAATGTGCCACTTTATGTAACAACCGATTTGGTGTGGTTGCGTCGTTATCTTTTCTTTCCTCTCATCTCACCCTTCAGTGTTATTAAATAATTTCATTTTATCATTTACCCTACCTTTTTATATAATAAATTTATCCCGTATCATAATTTTTCTTTATAATATTGCAAATTTATCTTCATATTGTTGGTGCATAATATCATGAAACAACGGCATATGATACAATTTATCCAAACATTGTATTTCATCAAACGATACGATACAATACAATACAATATGATACATTATGAAACGATGTGTAACAAGCATCCAAACAAGCTTTAAATGTGGAGCTTGGTACTTGTTTAGTAGACATGTATGCTAAATGTGGATTCATTAATTTTGCTTCTCTGGTTTTCGATATGATGAAAGATAGAAATGTCGTTACTTGGCTGCTTTAATTTGTGGAGCAGCAAAACATGATTTTGGAACTGAATCGTAGGAGATATTCAAGAAAATGAGACAAGGGGGTGTGCTACCTAATGAGTTTACGTTCACTGGAGTACTTTGTGCTTGTGTACAAGCAGGGCTGGTCAATGAAGGTCGTGGATATTTCAAAATGACCAAAGAGTGTGGACTGAGACCAACAATTCAGCATTATGGCTGCATGGTTGAGTTATTTGGGAAGGCTGGGTTGTTAGGGGAAGCATATGAAGTAATCAATACTATTGTCACCCGAGCCTATCATAGCTATTTGGTGTTCCTTTTTGTCATCCTGCAAGTTGCATAAACGGTTTGAGATGGCAGAGCGAGTGATTGAGATGGTCATGAATGTGGTGAGGCCAGAGAATGATGGAGGGTTTATACCCTTATCTCAGACTTGTATGTTCTGGGTGATAAATGGGCGGAAGCAGAGAGGGTGAGGCAGTTGATGCTCCATCAACATGTGCGGAAAGCTAGAGGATGTAGTTTTGTAAGAAATAATACGACATGAAGTATTAAACTGCACCAGAAGAATCATTCCTCAAGTTGAGAAGAATCCTTTTAGAGCACATTGCTCTTTACCTGATCCTAATGTCTGAACAACATGGCTTAAATTGCCTCTACCTTGATGGAACATTCACCTCTTGATCAATTTTCTTGGTTTATATGCTTAGTAGTTGAATCAGAGGTTGATGATATGGGTAAAAGTACAAATTGCATTTGATTATCTTTTCTTTTCGTTACATTTGGTGATATCTGCTTCATCTGTTTGCTTCCTCAGAGATTATTAGTTAAGCCTTTGGGTCAACATGTTGGTAATTCAGAGGACTGGGATTCAATTTGCCTGAAGTTTTCCTCATCCTGGTTATCAGGTAATTCTCTTTGCTTCTTCTCTTCATCCCTCGACTGTGTTATATGTCTATGATCTCCTACAAGTAGCCGGATTTTTTGTGGGGTCTGTGTGTGACAGAGACAGCACGAGAGAGAGGGTAGTTGAAGGTTGAGTAGTAAATAATCAAGATTCACAAGGTATAACATATTGGTGCATTTACCTACTCAATGACAGGTTTCTCAAATTTTCTGAATTGATAATGAGGAAATATGTGGGTACAATTATAACCAGTTACAGTGAAATAAGATAGTTTATTCTCTTTCTGAGGTGGGGTGGGATTTGGGGTGAGGGAGGTGGGGGTTAGTATGTTAATGAGATAATTCAAATGTGGAGAATGTAAAGACTATAAATAGTTTTTGACAATCTACTCTACTTTCAGTGAACTTATAAGAGTAATGAAGTTTCATCAGAACTCATTCTCAGACTCACTACTCAATATTTCTGGTGTAAAGTATGTCCGCAAGTTATGGAACCTCACAGGAGTTCTTGGTGTTGTTGATTGGGGTGGTGGTGACTCTACGCTTGATGCGTTCTTCTTCTGTACTTTCTTTGTGATATCTATACACACTTTATCAACCATGTCGAGAAAGTCTTTCACAATGGCAAACAGCTGAAGTGCCTGTGTGCCTCTGTCCTTTGAAGATCCTGCTTGGTAATACTCTGTCGTTCTTCTCACAAGTTCCATGACTCTTGTTTGTTCTTCTCTGACCACCTTGAGTTCCTCATCACATTCCTCCAGAAACCCTTTAGTCACTTTTACAAATCGATCTCTTTCAGCATTTCCACAGCACGTTATGAGCTGGCGAACATCATTTATCCGCATTGTAAGAGTGGAACATGTACTGATGAAACTATTGTAGTCCATGGTAGCTGCTTTCTTTACATTAGAGAATTCGGAACTTAATCCTTGCAAAACTGGCAAACCTAGTATTAGGTGCTCTGTATCTTTTTCTAGTTTTTCCGTCTTTCTATCAAAATCTTCATTGTCAACCTTGCTACCTTTATTGATAAGGCGACGTTTACCTTCAGAATGGATGACTTGTTCAACTACAAAATGAAGCAGAGTAGTCTTTCCATCGTTGCTTTTTACATGTGATAGTTTTTGTAATGCACCAAGGTTGAATCCCTTAGCATTTCCTCTAGCCGTTCCTGCGTTCATCCGATTGCCAGCCTTAAGAATGGCTTCCAGAAGTCTTAAGAAAATTCTACATGTTCTCAATTCTTTACAACCCTGCTCAACTGTTTGCAAATTCTCCTTGAGGATTAGAATTTCTGAATCATAGCTTGATCTGAAAAGCATAGCATTGAAACGCTTAAAAGCAGAAGGAACAGCTATCAGCATGTGGTGGAGAAAAGACTCGGCATCAGCAAGTTTTCTTGGGTCACCATCAAATTGGAGGATTTTTAATGTTTCTTCTTCAGTTGGGCAAATCTTGGTTAGTTTTTCAAGGGTATCAACACTGAGTCCTTGACCCTCCAAGAGGGCATCAAGTATTTCTTCGCGAGAGATTGAAAGGGACTTGAGTACAATCGCTGTGTTCTGTGACTTCCTAGGATCGAGAATAAAGATCTGCGCTGGTCGAGCCAACTTAGAAGTGCCTGAGCTTGTGGTCGTGTTATTTCCTTCAGGGGTTTTCTGGGAAGTGATATTGTATCCAAAGAGAACTTCCATAAGGTCATCTTCAAATCTGAAATGTGAATATATCAATGCAGTTAGAAGAACTTAGATGCTATTTAGTTGAATTGAAAATATGCACCAGCTACACTAAAGGAATGAGATTGACATGCCAAGGTGAACTTACCGGAAAGAACCGTTGTTGATTTCATCCCAGACCATGGAGTGATCAGTATTAGCAATGACTTTATCCCAGTGCAGTGGCCTCAGTTTAATTTGAACTTCACCAGCATCCTTTGACTTCTCATCAATTGGAGCTTCTGCTTTCTCTTGGCTGCTCGCTTTCCCTCTTGGTGCAACAGGTGGTTTTAATGATGAATGCAAACCGTTCCCCTTTGGTGGGGGTGGTGGAGAAGGTTTTATTGTCCCTGCATTTGGTGGTGTTGGTGCTTTGATAATTCTTTTCATTGGAAGGGGAGGCGGAGGTGGTGGAGGTCTTGGTGGCTGAGGTGGATTTTGACTCGAGAGAAGTGCTGGCTGAGAGGGTGTCTGTGATTGAGGAGTGATTTCCTTCTGTGGAAACTGTAATGAGGATGATGGAAATTGAGGATATGGATGTTGTGAAGATCTGCTTGCTGCAGGGAGTGAGTTGATTGTTTGTTGTGCAGTATCTGCCTCTTTCTCATAGCCATCTACATTGCTTGCATTTTGCAGTAATGGAATTTCTTGGATTTGATCCCTTGAAACTGGTTTCTCTCGTCGGCTATCGATCCTCTTCTCTTCCTCCTCATCCATGTAATTCACCCAAACCTTAGAAAAGCAACTTCCGAGCTGTCTACCCTCAAAATTTCTCAAATATATAACATCAAGCCCATTTTCATCTACTATGAGCCCTTTTAAAGCTCCACTTTGCTGGAAATCTTGATGAGGCACACAACCAGAAACTTGTCGACGAAAACTAGAGTTCAACTTGTTTCTCTTCCATTGACGAGCTATATAGTATCTATAAAAGAAATAAAAGAGTATGCCAGCAATTATCAAAGTAGTTACAACTGCAGCTATAACAGCCTTCAGAACTAGCTGATTCTGAGATGAATGTGTTGGAGGTGGCCCTGGTGCATTCATTTCAGCCAAAAGGTGCGTAGATGCTTTCAGTATAAAACTGATCAGTGAAAAGAACTACTTACTAGTCTGGATAAATCCAGTTTATGTTGCAGAGTTTGATGTCGGACGATTGGCATGAATTTCCTGGCTGGACCATGCTCTGATCAAAGTGAAGGAAAGACTTCCTTTTTTGTTTGTATTTTACAATGCTATATTCATTTTTGTTCTGGACAGTGGCTGCTGACAATTTCAAAGTAAGTTGTTGTTGTTAGTTGGCTCTCTTAAACTCATAACAGTCCTTTAGTAGAAATTGCATTATTGATGTTGTCTGGACGTATTCCAAAAATCAAGAAAGCTTTTGGGGTTTAGTGTGAGTTTGGGCAATTTTGAAAATTTTGGTATATTGTGTTTGTAGTCAGGCGGTTGGTGTAAGGTTTTACTTGGTCCTGTCTTCCTTTATTGTAAAGAACGACATCTGTGTCAATGTGGCATTTCTATAGCTACAACGTTGAAACAAATAGTATCTCTATATTTTTATAGGAAACTGGAGTCATTTTCTTCTTTGTTTTATCCAATTAGTTGTCAATGCATTATGACATGAATCAGAGTTCAAAAATCCAATTTGTTATTTCTTTGGCAATTTAAGCTTTTCCAGTTTTTGTAAACGAACAATCATTTCTAACTACTCTTTCTAGGCGTTTCTTCAATTTGAAAATAGAACATAATTGAACGAGTATATGAAAGTTGGCATGACCAAGCCACATTTCTAGACACTAGTCAATTTCAAAACTCTGGACCACTTCCAAAAGGACCCAAAATTTTATTAGGGAAGCAGGATAAATTGACTATTTACCAAGTAGTCAATAAATAATGTGGACTATATTTCCAAAATAAGTAAAATCAGTTATCGAATATCGAAACAAAACAGGCTAAATTTTCTAAAATTGAAATCAAAGCGAACTTGTTGTAACTTCGTCAAATGTCTTCACCTCTTCTATCATTACTCATGGGCTCAAGCCAGCCTAAATAGAGAGTAAAAGAAAGCATATGAAAGAAGAAAAAAAGGAACTCAAAGCACTGAGCAGTGAGAATTACTGTTTGTTTAATTATTGAAATTTTCTCCATAATATCAAGTAATGTACGCATTAATCAGTAGGACCACTATTAGATTGAAAAAATGTATTGCTATTGTGAGCTATGACTTCAAAACTATACTAACACCTAAATTATCGGAGCTGTTCGTCATTTAGACCAGTAGGTGTGCAGCTCGTTATTAACACCGCCAATTCCTTATATTCTGCTTAATTATTAATTTTTGTCTTATTTTATTACTCCAGCTCATTAATAAATGTCCCCCAAGCAGTAAGCATCGCAATTTTTTGAATTGATAAAACTTTGGTTTGTTTTCACTCTTCAGTGACTGAACAGTAACACAAGTACTTACTCAACAACTAAAACCACTTTCGTTGGAGTAGAAAGAATTAAATGCTTCACTATATAATTGTACTTAGCTTGGTAGAAAAGTGATTAAAACTAGAAAAGGGTCAATTTTGAAATGAGAAAAAAAAAAAAAGTAAAACAATTGATTAATAAGATGCCAATTTGAGCTTGACATAATATAATACATCAATTCCTCGACGATATTTTCTTGAGTTGTACATTTTACTCTTGTGAAATTTTACTGGGTCTTTTGTTGTTGTTGTTAATTCCTCGACGATACAAACTTCGGAGAATATTAACTACATCAATGTTTAAGAGTAAGCTTTTACATTTTCAAAATATTCATACTTTTTGGAATAAAGAAAGGGAAAGGCCGAAGGAGTATAAACAAATGACTTCGGTCCAAATATATGAAACTTTTCGAAGCGCAAATCAGAGTACCAGTTAATTGTTATAAAATAAAGACAGCAACGTAAAGAAATTGAAGATAAATATAGAGGGAGATTGGTATATTATTCAATTTCAAACTGATGTACATAATGAATCGAAATCTCCTTCATTTATAAAAGAAATAAAGCAGCTGTGAGGCTTTTCAGGAAGCAGCTGCGAGGCTTTTCTTGAGCTGCTTGTAAGTTGTCTGCATGAGCTGCTCGCCACCTCCATGTTTGGTAAAAAGCTATTGTAAGTCATTTCGTTGAGTTGTTTGCAACCTGCCTGCATCATCTGCTTGTAGATAAACTTCAATGGAAAATCTTCTTCAGGGATATTATCTACAACAGAGTAATAAATGGACATCCACAATAATATTTTCATAACATTAATGACAATGTACATTTCTGAAACTCATGTCGATCATATATTGTTGGTGAAATTACGTGAAATTACAGGTGAAAAATAAGATTAAATAAATATTCTTCAGGCTGAGGCGCGGATATCTCGCTCTCTTTAAGGAGATTCAAGCCCACTGCGGTAGTTTCTTCACCGGTCCAGCAGTAATACTTTTGACTTGTCCCCTCCAGGATACAACAGGCCGATAACATCGTATGACTCGAACAAACTCTGAACAAGTTGTTGAGTCCAAAGCTCCACCAAAATGAACACCTTCATTCAACAAAAAATAATATTCTCTTTTGTAGAGAATAAGTTGGAGACTTAGATTTTTCTCCTTCTTTTAACTCTCTTTTTCACTATACCAATCTCATTTTTTTCATGCACACTGCAATATTTTCCCATCTACAACACTAGGAAGAAACACCACTATTTATAGGTATAAAATCTCTTCCATAAAATAAATAACAAAGTAATGGGATAATAAAATTGTACAACATGGTTGGTGGTTACAAAATTTAATCTTTAGTGGGTAATTAGTGGTAGATTATGGCATTAGTATTTTCAAAAGTTACACCAAAATAATAACCATTTTCTTGCCAATTTATAACCACTATCTCACAAGAAATAATACACTTTCATAATCTACTTATATTAAACTAAATGTCGCAAGTTCAGAAGAAATTTAAGCTAATTAAAAGTTAAAGCTATTTTGGCTGGTTATTTTGTTGCATTCAATAAATGTCACGTGCTATTATTCTTAAGGCTTGTTGCGAGGGAACAATCTGATTTTAAAACTACTAAAATTTAGCTTTCATGTAAGATTTTAATATTTACAATAAGTATTCTTGTGCTGTGAACATGTGCTGAGATTAAGGAATGCAATAAGCATTAAATACTTGCTTAATAAGGTTGTTTTGTCTGGCAACGTATGGATTATATAATATTGATATTTTCTTCGAATATTTCCTTTGTACATTGATCAATTTTTTGTAGTATAGCTTTTACGAGATGATTTTGCTGGGAAGATGTAGGTTCCCTTATCCTTTGGTGTAACGGTTGATGTAGAGAATACTAGTTAACTCCAAATTTGCATATTTTTTCCAAATATCGGAAATGAACAACCTCCGTAATATACGGTGGCGAAACTAGAAATTTTTTCAAGGGTGTTCAAATTTAGAAGAAGTGAAATTTTTTTTCGACAAAGGGTGTTCAATATGTGTTATATACCTCTAAAACGTAATATTTTACCTACATACACAGTACAATTTTTCGACGAATGATGGTCAAACTGACCACCCTTAACACTACGTGGCTTCGCCACTGGTAATATATACAGGCTGGATCATAATCTACTTTGTGTTAAATTAATAATAAAGATAAAAATGGGGAAAATAATGAAGCCAAATGTCGAAGCTATTTTGGCGGATGATTTTGTTGCATTCAATTTCTTTCACGTGCAACAATTCTTAGGCTATTATAATCACTATCTCACCAGAAATAATACATTGTTTCTCCAATATTAGCAAAATCAAAACCCCTAACAATGCTTAATTCATCTAAAATGTGTATTAATAAAATATAATTATAGCGTTAAAGCTAGACCCAACATTAATTCATAATTGTTTACATAATCAACACAAACATAGTTGAGCCTTGAGATATAATCATATAATTTATAAGAAAAAGAGCTTTTAAGGCAGCATAGTTATTAATTTAGTTTGTAATACTTCTATAAAAGTATTTTTCCTTTTCTTTGCACGGTTTGGGTTTGGGCCTACTGTCATCACACCGTCACACGAATCTGCTATCCTCGCCTACTAATGGAATGACAATCAACTCGAATGGAAAATTGAAAGAGGAAAGTTAGAAAAATATGTGGAAGAAATAAATGAGTTCCCTCTTAAGCAAATTAAAATTTCAGATGAGATGGTTACCAAACATTTTAATAAAGAAATATCTTCTTCTATATTACTTTTGGATAAAGAGAACGAAAAGAAGAAGAAAGAGCAGAGAAAACTAAATTCAGAGCACTAGATTGTAAACGCAACCGACCAAACAAATACCAGTGCATTGTGTAAATTTTCCTATCTAAAAACTAGGGTTGTTCAAACCGAATCGAAAAATTGTATCAAATTAAAAAATTAAATCAAATCGATCAAAAAAATTTACTAGGTTTGGTTTGACTTAGTTTGGTATTGAGTAAAAATACACGAACCAAACCGACATATAAATATATGAAGTAATTTTTATATATATTTTTAAGACTTTATATTTAATTTATTTTAATAAACGTAAAAATATTTGGGATCCTCTTGTGTGTTAACCTTGAAATTGTACATTGACGGAAAATCATTGATAGACGACTAAGAAAATAATTATCATGTGTTACTAATAAAATTTTCTCATTGGAAAAATTTAATATATCATATGTTTGTCAATTTTTTTAATATTTACTAAACATATATTCACTTATTAAAATTTTATCTATAACTGTAACAAAATAAGATACGAATAATATTCATGTGATAAAAAAAAACCCGAAAACTCAAAAAATCCGACAAAATCGAACCAATCAGACCGATATAGTTAATTTGGTTTGGTTTCGATAAAAACCGAATCAACCCAGTTCATACACACCCCTACTAAAAACCTCCACCTACGAAGAAGCTTCGATCCTTGACCTTTTGCCTATTAAAAGAAAGTCAGTCAACTCAAACGACAAATTGGAAAAGGAAAGTTGAATTGATTTTTTTTTAATTATTTATCTACTTCTATTACATTGGAATATGCCGAAAATGGGAAAAAAAAAAAACAATAAGAATTCAATTCATCATCAAACTTATTATGCGAAAAACTCCGGGGAAGTGCACATTTAGCCACTAATAAGACATATATTTACTTTTAAGTCACTGTTTAAAATGTCTTTAGTTTTTAGTCACTGCTTTAAAAAAATTTACCTGCATGGACGTAAATACCCTTCTGCTCATAAAATTCAGGACCAAGTGTCCTTAACTTTTGAATTTATAACTCGAAGTTCACGACTACATGTCCTTCATTTCTGTGCTTGTAACTCTAAGTTAAGGACTACTTGTCCTTAATTTCTCTGCTTGTAACTCTAAGTTAAGGACAAGTGTCTTTAATTTTTGAACTTCCAACTATAAGTTCAGGACCACCTGTCCTTAATTTATGTGTTTGTAACTCTAACTTAAGGATTACCTGTCATTAATATTTGAACTTCCAACTCTAAGTTCAGGACAAAGTGTCCTTAACTTATGAGCTTATTACTGTAAGTTCAAGACTAACTATCTTTAATTTATGAGCTTCTAAGTCTAAGTTAAGGACTACTTGTCCTTAATTTTTGAGCTTTTAACTCTAAGTTTAAGACTACCTGTCCTTAACTTTTGACTTGTAACTCGAAGTTCAGGAATACCTCTCCTTAATTTATGTGCTTGTAATCTAACTTAAGGATTACATGTTCTTAATTTTTTAACTTCCAACTCTAACTTCAAGACCAAGTGTGGCGACACGATTCTGATACAAGTAATGATGAATGATTGTTGGATCTAACCTATGTAGATATTGGAATATGGGTGAAGGTGTTCTTAATCGCAAAACAAATTTTAATATGATATGAACCTTCGAAATTTCGCTTTTGGTTTTGGTTAAGGTAACGCTTATTGAACTTGGGTCTCTTAATTAGTTTATTTTGCCCCGTGATATATTTTTTGCTTTTCAGAGCGCAACGACGGAAGCTCTTCAATAGCAAGGCTATTTGGAGCCGCATGAATATGAACTACTCTTTTTGGAAGGAAGAGAGATAGAAGAAAGGGTAACACGTCTTTTCACATTAATTTTTATAGACTAATGGTTGTTTTTGCTCTAACATTAAAAATGCTGGATAAAAAGTAAATACCAGTGGCTAACCTAGGCAATTTCACTAGACTATACTCTTGATTGTCAAATTAAAAAAAGACCAGGCCAAGCGTAACCAAACAAACAAATGCACGAAGAAAAGAAAAAACAAGAAGATTTGGTTGGTAAGAAGGCAATGTCATAGCGTTAAATGTGAAAAACAATAGTGAATTTCCCAACTTGTTTCTATAGAGTATAGAGCTCACTTCTCTTCCCAAAAAAGGCCCAAAATGGAGGGAGCTAAACATGTACAACTATGAGATGGTATACACACAAAAGAAAGTTCATAGAGTGTCAAAAGATTGGATGTTCCGGTGTGCTCAATTAGAGAGCAAAAATTATGTATCATAATCTATCCTGTGTTAACCATTAATCTTGGGTTGCTTTGATAGAGGCTGTTGCGATTCTGGTGTTGATTCAATATCATAGCCTGTAACTAAAGAAGAAGATGGCATCGGTTGTGTCGATGAATCGTCTTCAAATTTTCTCTTCCTTGAACGTCCTTCTTTCATCCTCTTCTCTGTTTCTTCGTTATCTCCCTCGCCTCGCAGTATGAAGTCTCTCAGACGTTTAACATCAGACAGCTTAACTGGCTTCAGCAGAAATTCTTCAGCCCCTTCCTCCAAACATCTAGTAGGAAAACAACATACTCAATTACATGGTCCAAATAACAAAGTTTTCTTCAGCTAAAAGACCACATTTAGTTGTTACGTGTTTGGATAAAAATTCTGAAACTCATAGTATACAATCAGTTGAAACGTTCGGTAAAAAGTGTTGATAAGCATTTTCTATTGTTCTATTTTAAATTAGACTACAGGCTCAACAGCCGAATTACTACTTAAGAAGCAACATATGGTCCGTTCTGAAATTAGAGAGTTGTATTTAAACCAACTAGAAGAAATCCAATTTCTTCAATACAATACGCTAAGTAACAATTGACAAATGAATCCAACTCATGGGCCACATTTTAACAACATATTTGATCAAAAGTGTCACAAATAAACAAAATCTTTTGATGGTCAAGAGAGGATGTACCTATCGATGCGAGGTAAAATCTTTTCCGATGACATAATAACAACGGGGATCTTGCTCAATGCCGATGATTCCTGCTCAACAATAAGGAAAGGTCTCATTTACCATCACGGCCAAATATAGAGACATGACATGAAACAAAACAATCCCATTAAAAACATACCTTAATTTTTTTGAGAAGTTCATATCCAGTCATCCCAGGCATAGAATAGTCTGTCAGTATCAGATTTACCTTCAAATCCTGAAACCCAAAAATTTTGCAAATTTCATTAATACAAAGTCATTACAGTAAAACCCCATAAACTAATGCTCACAAAAGGAACTGGAGTTGATAAGATGGATCTGTTAATTAGTTACTTAGTATTTTGATAAGGTCTGATTCAACAAAAAGAAACAACAGAAACGTGTTTATACTCACATGAATCCCCACAGAAGACTTCTCTCCATCTAAACCCAAATACTGCAAAGCCATCCTTCCACTTTCCACAGCCGTCACTACAAATGTAAAATCCCACATTCTAAGAAATGTGTAACAAAATAAACACGTAAAAGCAAAGTTTTGGGCTATAGAGGATATTGAAAGTGTTAAAAAAAACCAACCTTTACAAGAAGAAATCTTGAGCAATCGCTCGATAACCTTCCTATCAACATGGCTATCATCCACAGCAAGAACATGCAACTCATCTGCCATTTTCTCCATTTCTATCACCAAGAATACAAATATTGGGTGTCTGTTTCAAAATAGAATCCAACTAAGAAAAAGGTAGTAAAAGCGAATATTATACGGAATAAAGGATGGTTCTAGTATTTGGTCATGAGGAGGAAGTAGATATAGTAAAGGAAGAAATCTAGAAAAAGACTGAAGAAGAGATACTGAAAGATCTTAGCAAATCTACATCGCATTATCCCACTTGTCCCCCTATTCTATCCCACGCTATTATTAAATTCGATTGTTGCTGTTGTTTCTTGAGAGTTGGGATTTGCTTTTGGTCCAAGGTAACAGACAAAACACACTGTTTACTTCTATCCCCTGTAACGTAGCATCTCATTATACTACCACTGTCGTGCTTGTTTGTGGGGTCAGCTGCCATTAACACTCTTTGTGCTCACTAAATTTGACCCCTCACTTCCTTTGACCATCTTGTTTCTCTTTTTCTTTTTCTTTATTTAAACAAAATAAAAAGACCAGGTAATAACCATAATAGGGAGGTTAAAATAATAACCACTCATAGGCACCTAAAAATTATAATTTGAATAAGAGAGGAGAGGAGAGTTTCTTCTGAAAATACGTATTTTTTTCTTATTACTTCCCGTTTCATTTGATGAAACTCTATTTAAAAATCATCAAGTCTTAAAAAAAATTCAAAACTTGCCATATTAAACATGTTATAACATAGCATAATTTTTTTATAACATTATTAAAGAAAATAGAACTACTTAAACTAATACAGAGAGATTAAATGACTTCACATTATTTTTTTCGCTTTAGTCGGGGGCGCGACGAATTTTGTGGCATAAAGCAAAATTTTACGAGGGACCTTAAACTTTCTTTTTAAGTCTATTTTTATAGCTTTTTTTAGACACAAAGTTATTGATAATTTTCTTATAATCAATTTCTCCTAATAAATCTTTCTCAATTAATTATATAGCTAATTCATTTAACTTCTCGTGGGACATTGTTGATCATAGATAGGATTTTATCAATTTTAATTTTGAAAAATTTCTTTCCGCTGAAGCAACGGCAACATGAGTTCTTAACATTATTCTAAAAAGCAATATAGACAGTTGGAGCCCGCAAGAGTTGACTGAGTTGGTTAGTGAATGATTTTTCCTACATGAAAGACCTGGAATCGATTTTTTTCACTAACCGCACACCGGGCTTGCCTAGTGCGATTTATATCTCTGTTGTGGTTTGCGAGCTATTGCGCAGTGAGCAGGTTACCCAGCGTGAACCCAAGGTAGCGGCGGCGGGTTTACTTGTGAATTTTTCAAAAAATAATATTGGCATTTGAAAAAGAAATCAAATCTTTTTGTTTGGTTGAGTATATCAATCAAACTGTTATCTTTAATTGTACTATTTTTCTTAACTCTTTTAGTTCAGAAAACAAATTTAAACCAGCAATATCAGATTGATTATTATGCTTTAAGGAACATTCAAGATTAAGAGAATATTTTTTATCAAATTTCATTCATCTAGTGATCTTAGTTTTATCACTAAGTAGAAAATCAAAATTATTTTCGCATGATTCAAATTATTCAAATCTATTTTGAAGTGAAAAAATAGCGTCGCCTACTAATGTACAAAAAGTAATTAACTTTAAAGGACTTTTCCCGAGATTTTGAGATTTCCTTATAATATCTAAATTGTTTCTTCTGATATATCACGCGTTTCTTATGAAATTTGGGTTTGATATTCATTTTAAATGCAATTTCTTTGGTAAAACTATAGCAGTTACAAATCCTTCTTTTCTATATTTGTTGAAGAAAGAAATCAAATTTTTTCACGTCACATATTTTTTTCTTTTAACTTATATATAAACTAATAAGTACAACAAAAAATGAGCCCCGCCATATAAACGTGGGACTAAAACAGTTGTTTTACTTGTTTTAGATAAGGCCGTCCCTAAGTTTGGTATTCATTGAACTTGAGGGTTGGATAAAGCAGTAATTGATTCTGCACTTTCTAGATTACAATATCAATTTCTCCTGTTCAAAAATTGAGCACTGAAACTCAAAATTCAGGGGAATATATTATAGAACTAACACACTTCTTTTTATTATGTAATATATAAAATATAATTTAATTATGAATGTTAATTTGCTTAGCAAAATTATCCAAATATTACATCATCCCAATTTAATCCAATAATAAGGCCACTGATTATACAGTGTTGCTAAAATATATACTAGTATGGATCTTTTTTAAAAGGATGGTTAATCATCTTCAATCTAATAGTTGGATGGCCTATTGGTTTTGGGTAATAAAATTGTTGTAAAAAGAAAAAATTGACCATTTGTCATCAGCTAAAATATACTTCTTTTGTTTTTTCAATGCCTTAACATTTTTGTCAGAGTTTTATTTTTAAAAAAATCATTTTTTCTTGTTTGGAACTGCACCACAGAACGAGGAAGCATTTAAACCCAACAAACAAAAAGAAAGAGGAAATTAGAATCCTCTCTTTTGCACTGTTAATATTTCAGAGGGCAAAGATCAAAGACTGTGATGCATGAAACAGCAAGATTATGAAAACCCATTGTTTAGGTTTTATATTAATTAACTATTTTATACACATATTTTCCAAGTTGCAAGTTTGAAGATTTAAAGATTATGAAAACCTACTGTCTACCACTTGCAAGTTATATGCTGTGGGATAGTGGTCCATTTGCAAACCTAGCAACATAAATATTGTTTTGACAATTGAATATACATACAACGACAAGATTTAACAATGAATTTTAAAGATCGTTTAGCAAAGAATATCCCACCAAATCTGTGTGAAGATATTCTGATTTTGTCAAGGCTCCTATCCAGCCTACTGCTTAATGACTATTTTAGTGTCATGTGGGGATTTACTAACAATTCAAGTTTTAACTTACTACTTAGTGTTCATTGCACTCTAATGAATCATTAAGAAAATTAGGCATTTTTTATCCCAACCAAAGATGACAAAGAGATAAGCGAATCACGATTTTCTTTGGCACCAGGAGAGTTAATTTTATCGATGGTCATTGAACTTTTGTGTTTGTTACTCAAAAGTCACTTTTCTTTTTCTTTTTGTTACGTAAAAATTACTTAACTTTGTGTTCATTACTCAAAAGTCACTTTTCTTTCTTTTGTTACACAAATATTATTTTACTTTGCTCTAATTATCACAAAAGTCACATTTACCAGATTTATAATATTTTTACTTGAAAAGTCTATAATGCCCTTGATATTATATAAATCTTCATATTTATGTAATTCCTTCTATATTATATACTATATAAAATGTTTTTACCTAGGCATTTTATTTATAACTAAAATAAGTTAATATTATTTTATTTATAATTTTTAAATATATTTGTATATTTAATTTTTCCTTAACGTTAATTTTCAAGATATATTGGTAGTGCTATTAAATTTTTCAGTAACTTTACTATGAACAAATTTCACGTCAACGTTCTTAACCACTTGTAACGACCCAACCGGTCGTTTTACCTTCTAGATCTCTGTTCCCCTAAATAAGACTCCCCATCTGTGCTTTTATTGTTTTATAATTTGCGAGGATGATTAGTTCGGGATTTGGAAGGGTTCGGGTTGAAATCGGAACACTTGGTTCCTTAGTTTGGCTTTAAAAGACCAAGTTTGACTTTGGTCAACATTTTTAGCAAATGATCTCAGAATCGAGATTTGACGGTTCGAATAGGTTCGTATGATGATTTTGGACTTGAGTGTATGTTCGGGTCGTGTTTGGGACAACCCGGGGATTTTTCGGCGCTTAACAATGAGTTGACTAATTGAAGGTTTTAAAGTTATTTAAATTTGGTTTGCGGTATGTGTTGGAGTAATCGAGGTCCGTTTGGAATTTCGAGCATGAGAATAATTCCGTAAGGTAAAAGTTAAAAATAAAATCAGCTAAGGAAACATTAAATGTACGAATATATTATAAAAATATAATATAAAAGTATTATAATATGAAGAGCATAATAGACTTTTCAAGTAAAAATATTATACTAATATTTTACCGTGCAAATGGACGTTTAAATTTCCTAATGGTCGAAATATGACTAGTTAGATTTCACATATATACAATTCGACATTCACTCTGTTCATCAGTCATCACTTTAATTTTAAGCCCTTTTCCTTTTCGAGCATAGCGTGACCAAACAGTTCTTCAATCACAAGCGGGGGAAAAGAAAAGCGCTATTCACATATGGTTGAATTGTATTACTTTTCTCGTAAAAGTTTTAATAGTGAAAAGAGTAAAGCCGCCGACTCAAATCCCATCTCACTTTCCTGCCAAAAACACCAAATTGATTCGGTACATATATTATTGAACACTCACCTCCATTCTCTCGCTTCCCAAGAGATCTCACAATTAAATAACTCCCTACTAATTTCACACTATTTCTCCTCCGAAATAACATACTCTATCCCTTCCATTTTCATGTCAACTTGTTTTCTTGGACAAAAATTTGAATTTCTGATACTAATAGTAAACGTCGCCTATTATTCTTATCAAGAAATTAAATTAACATATACTCAAGTTTAGAGCACAAATGTTAAAAATTTCATAAACATAAATATTATATGATATATTATATAATTAGAAATAAAGGGAGTATTAATGTTTGGTAATATTATATGTTTAGTTTCCTAATTATTTTAAGAATAAATTTCTGTGAAACTTTTTTCAACAATAGAAAGAGTTTGAAAAAAAGAAAAGGAACTCGAAGCAAGAGGGAGAGATATGAGAGGACAATGAATCTGAATGTATTTGATCTTCCATAAAATCAGAAAAGCAACCTTTTGTCCAATTAAGTAAATAAACTTGAGATTCGCCTGAAGACGGGCGGAATCCCAAGTAAATCACTTTCCGTACTCCCTAAGTAAAGTTTACATATTGTCAATTCCTATACCTACGGTTTTCATAGCAGCTCTTGTCAACAGTGTGGACTGATTTAAAATTTACCAAACAATATTTATGTTACTGCTACTATGACTTCTGCTGCTGCACTTCCTCGTAAATGGAGGAGCAAACTCTTTTTCTCTTCTTCCTTTACTAGCTAATTTAAGCGATTTTTAGAATTCAAACTTCAAAGTAAACTAAATCACAAATTTTAGTGCACATTTTCTTATATCTAAATCATTCGAAAATATTATTCAAACCTTATTTGATTTGAATAAAGGTGACAAAGAGTTTGGCAACAAGCAACACCTTTCTATCATAGTTGCGATCGTTGTCCTTTTTTCTCCACATTAGGAGGTTAGTGCCATCGGTACCCGTTATATGAATTTTATGATCTCCGCTTTCGATTCAATTACCATGTAATTTACCTATTGAGCCTCAAAGTTTATCACATTATGTAAGGTCATAATAGCTTAAGACCTCATCTGTTTGCATTAAATGAAGGTCTAAATCTTAATTATTCGGATCTTAAATATTAAATATATTTATTTTAAATTTGAATCTTAATCATTAAATATATTTTTTTTTCACTTAGCAACCAGTTAATGCGTCTCCATAGACCTATCTCATTAATAGCTTATTTGGCCAAGCGAGAGAAATCATCTTATTTTAAGAAGTGCTTTTTTCAAAGTGTTTTTGCAAAAAAGTACTTTTGGGGAGAAACAGTTTGTGTTTGGTTAATCACTCTGAAATGCATTTTTGAGAAATAATTTGTGTTTGGCCAAACTTTTCAGAAAGTGCTTTTAAGTATCAAATTACGAATAAGGACATGAATAGATTTACTTAATAGTTAATATTATAAGTAAATAAATAATCTCAAAAATTCGTTATTACAAGCAAGATTTAAATCTTTTCATTTTATTTAAGTAAATTATAAAAATAAAATTTAAAAGTACTTACTTCTTTTAGTATAAGTTAAATATATTTAAAATCATTCAACAATAAATAAAATATTCACCCCTAAAGTCATTAAATATTAGAAAGCTATCCTAAAAATAATAAGAAATATTTATACATTAATATCCTAAGTATTAGGTTTAGCGGTTATTTTGGTATATACTATATTTTCTTAAGGGTATTCTTGGTAAGAAAAAAGTCAAAACTGCTTCTGCTTCTACTTTTGGGAAGAAACTACTTTTTTTGCTTCTCGGAAACTGCTTCTACTTCTTCCCAAAAGTATATTTTTCCCTAAAAAACTTGGCCAAACATCTCAAGTTAGGAAAAAAAAGTGATTTTGAAAAGAAGAAAAAAAGTACTTTTGGCCTCTTGAAAAGCTTGGCGAAACAGGTTATAAGATCTATAATAAATAATTAATTTCATTAAAATGCTATCATCCACACTCACTACTAATTGTCGCCACTGCCTACCACCATCATCCTCAACCACAACAACACACTCACTCACCTCAATCAACCACCCCATCACCATCAACAATCATATCACGCACCGCCCACTATTACAAACTATCACCACTCATCATCACCTTCCCAATCACAACCACAACCATCGCTTACTATTATACTATCACCATGTACCACCATCATCTTCAACCATAATTATCATCACTATCAATCACCACTAGTTACTACCCATGACAGAAAAGGGCCAATTATACCCCTCTATTTTCAAATAGTGTTTACTTATACCCTTCGTTATACTATTGGGCTATCCATACCCCTACTGTCATACTTTGAAGCAAAATTATCCCTAATTTGGACGGAGTGCCACGTGGCAGCTCCTGAATAAAACTTCTCACTTTTATTTCATACCTGATCCGCTACCCAATTAAACCCCTAACCCGACCCAACTAAAACCCAACCCACCCTAAAATCTCCCAACAAACACACGAATTACACCACAAAAATTACACTTCTCTTCTTCGGTAAAAGCAGATCACCAAAGCCAAAAACTAGGGCTCCTCAAAACTTACCCTTCTCTCTTATCTTATTTCTTTTGATTTTCTTTTGTAAGATTATATTTTCATCTGCAAAGAAGTTGATAATGTCAGAAAGTAGCTGCTCGTCCAAGAGGAGGTGTCCTTGCGATGAAATTGCTCACTTATTCACTTCAAAAACTTCTTTTAACCCCGGAAGGAGACTTTATAAGTGTCCTAAGCCTGAAGTAAGTACTTTGATTAAATGTGTTATTTCTTTTATATGAAAAGATTTTTGGTTTCGCTCATGGATTCCTTTACTCTTTCCTCTTATGTGCGTTACGAGTTAGTTATGAAACATATTTAATTCCTACAACAACCTTGGTTAATTATGTATTGGACTATTTATTTCTTCAATCTATTGAAAAATATAGAAGTGTAAGAAGCCATTCCTCCTGGGTGTTGAGATATGGAATAATATTAGCAGAAGCTTAACTATGTATGGGATTCTTCAATCTATTGGAATGAAGAAGTGTAAGAAGTATTAACTGAGCCGTGGATTCTGTAGTTTCAATAACACTCTAGTAACTTCAATGTTGAAGTTATCTTGTTTTAGACACATACCAATTGCCTTTATATACACATATCCTTTGACATATAGTGAATGCAACTGGCAATCATAAAGAATCTCATGAATAAAGCTTGTTTACTTGGCTTTGTCATGAGAAATTTTAGTAGTATTTTTTAATAGTTGATGCTTCGAGGTTAGGTGTGTCTCGGATTTAATAGTTGATAGTTAGAAATTCTAATATTTGTTTTGGGCAGGCCAATTC
The DNA here is from genome assembly GCA_005239505.1 of Nicotiana paniculata. Lineage (NCBI taxonomy): Eukaryota > Viridiplantae > Streptophyta > Magnoliopsida > Solanales > Solanaceae > Nicotiana > Nicotiana paniculata. Next base: position 41,161 of record ML345532.1, on the reverse strand, counting down.
TTGTGGATATTGGGAGTGGCATGACGAAGTATTCCCCGATAGAGCATCGGTGGTGATAAGTAATCTAAAGACTCAATTGGATGCAACTACGGCCAAGTCAATACTTTGAGTACGTCATTGGATGCGGTTAAGACTGAAAGAGATAAGTTAAAGGAAAAGGTGAAGACTATGAAGGCTATAAACAATTTCCAAGTGAACAAAGCAAGGGAATTTGTTTGTTAGGTTGTATGAATTCTCAAGTCTTTGTAATATTAGTTTGAAGGCTGTGTTTTGAGTTCTCAAGTTAGGTTGTATGAAATCAATATTTTTAATTTGTGTTTTGTACTAGTTTAATCTATGTTTGAACGATGTGTTTGAGTTTATCTTGTCCACTCTTAATTAAGCCTGATAGTCAGAGGTGAATAATGATAAAGTGGAGCAGCCAACATTGAAGTATGTTTTACTGAATCTGTTAATTGTATGTGGTATAACTACATTGTTAGTTTTGTTGTGGATTTTGTTGAATCAGTGAGGCACATCATTTGTAAGTAGAAAGACATTCAGCATAGACATGTGAGCTATGAAACATAAAAGGGAGATGTTATTTCAGGCGAAAAAGACACTGTCTGAGGGTCACTCGACGATGGAAGTTGTCAACATTTTTATGGAACAAAAATGAAGACACCCTCAATGACGATTAAAATTAATTAAAAAATTAAATTCTGCTATCCTGACGCAGATGACCCCAATTACGCATTTGAGAAACTCATCCTAGCACTCATATAAACATGTAGTTATCCAATATCAGTACTCATAACACATGCTGATGTTATGAACAAGTACAAAGATACTGGAAAAAAAGATCTGTAACCATTGTAGCTTTAGCTTATTTGCACACAAGAATCGATTTAAAGCCAGAACTTAACACATAAAACAAACTAGTGCAAATTAACCAACCAAAATACAAACTAGTGCTGCTACACATTATCATTAGTACCGTCCAGAACCTAATCCAAAATAGTACTGTCACATAACAATCCAAAACAGAACTTAACACATAACACAACTAGTGCAAATTAACCAACAAAAACACAAACTAGTGCAAATTAACCAAAAGAGTACTGTCATAAACAGTAGTTACAAAATAAAACAGTCTTAAACAGTAATAAACTACTGAAAATGTCCCTTATTTGGCTTCAACTTTCCAATCCTTTTTTAACGTTCAACTTCCAATTGATTTGTAGTCATAGCAGCTTTGCCCTTCCACATTAAGTTGTCTGTTGTATATGGAAGATTTGTTGGAATACTAGCTCCTGTATGGTCACCTCTGAAGCTAATTCGCATGGTCCCAGTTGGTATAAGTTTTTGCTGCCTCTTTTGGAGTCTAGTAAGTGTTTCTGAGGTAACCATGGGCCTTAAATCAGGGTCTGCCTCATGCTCATGCTCATGCTCAGAGCAGGGGTTCCCAAAGTTTGGAAATGAACCCCTACTTTGTTTCAATCCTGGAGTAGGCATGAATACACAAGTGTTGCTTTGGCTATCTTGTGAGTGTTGGGGGAACGATAGATTAATGTCTTCTTCGATTGGACCACCTCTTCTTCATCATTTAGACCCCCGGTAGGCTGTTGCTTCTTTTTTCCTTTAGATACTACTTTGCTTTGTTCTGGCTGTTTTGGTTGTTTGGCTGCCACATAGTAAATTCAATTAGTAAAAGGTTTGAAAAAGTTAATAACATTTGAATGACAAGACGTTACCTTGTCACATCCTCGAGCATTGTGATTTGGCTTTCCACAATTACTACAAGTCATTACTCTACCCTTCCTTGAAAGAGAGCATTCTCCCTGCCTCTTGAGTGCCTCTTCTTTCTGTCTATCTCTCTTAACCTTAGGCCTTCTAGCTAGCTTGACCAACTCCGAAGGTTCCATTGCTTGAGAAGGGTCAACTTTCCATAATTTCTCTCCCTTTACAGGTTGCAAATTATGTTTATATGTTAGCAAGAATGCTTCCTTGCTATGCAACCAATGATTTCAGTTAGAGGATCAATCCTCTTATACAATAAGGCCTTAATTGCATGTGGGCATGGAATTCCAGTGAGGTCCCATGCCCTACAAGTGCACCTTTTTACTCTAAGATTCACAATATGCTTGTCAAACCCTTGTGATACCTCAAATCCATTATCCCCTTGGAGTCAACTTTACAATCTTGGGCTATCTTCATATATTCATTGTATAACTTCATTATTTTAGGACTGAATTCACCACTCCACTTAGTTACAGAATCTTCATGTTCTCTCAATTGATTCATCACTTTGATCCTTATACCCTCGAGCATCCCAATGATAGGCTTGTACGTTTCTTCAAGCATCCAGGCATTAAATGATTCAGTTAGATTATTATCAACTACTTGATTTTTGCACCTTGTATCAAAGTAGGCTCTACACCATCACTGTGGAGGACATCTCAACAAATCATTTGCAGCAGGTTCATCAAGTTGTCCCATATGGTTCAGTTGATCCTGAAATTTCTCCTCATAGCTGCTCCATGCACTCCACCATAGTAGCTTTTTCAGCTCCCCACCACCTTTACTCCATCTTTTGCACCAGTTTGACTCTATGTGTCTGACACAAAATCTATGGTGTGCTTCAGGGAGTACAATGTTGATTGCATCAATTAATTCCTACATATGAAATGCAAACAATTAACAGCAGAAGCAAAAACTAATTTTCAGCAAAACCTACAAAATTTCTGCACTAAAAACAACAGAATTTCTGCACTAAAACAACAATTTTTCAGCACTAAAAACAACAATTTTTCATAAACTAACTGTACAACAGAATTTCTGCACTAAAAACAACAGTTTTTCTGCACTAAAACTGCACTAAAAACAGAATTTTTCAGCACTAAAATAACAACAAAAATTAAAATGATTTGAAACAGAAATAAAGTACCTTTTGCATATCCAACATGAAAGTTAGGCCTTCACCCATCTGGAGTTCTAATGAATGTTGCAATAGCTCCAAGAACCAATTCCAAGTTCTTTTTGTCTCTTTATCTACAATTGCCCAAGCTAAAGGATAAAAGCGGTTCATATTATCTTGACCAACAACTACCAATAATTGTCCCTTGGCTTTTCCCTTAAGAAATGTACCATCTAATCCAATGAAGGGTCTCAAACCTTCCTTAAATCCCATCTTCATTGCCTTGAAGCAAATATACATTCTAAGAAATTTTCTTTTACCTTCGGCAATCCTTAGACAGATTGATTACAACACCACTTCCCGGATTTGAGTCTCTAAGTTCATTGGCATAAGCCTCTAATTTCTTGTAACCATCTGTAAAGCTACCCTCTAAAAGTTTCAAAATCATCCTTTTAGCTCTCTTGCACTTTCCTTTACTGACATTTAACTCAAAAGCTTCTTTTAAATCAGTCCTCATTTCCTTTACCTTAAACTTTGGATTATCTTGTAATTTTTTCTTGAAATAATGAGCTATAGTAGTGTAATCAACCCTAGAGTTGTCATATGATGGACCACACTCATGTTCATGATTTAGAGTTTTGATTTTCACTCCAGGACAACCTTTTTCCTCAGAAATATGACATACAAATGGACACCCTGGAATACATTCATATCTCAACCTATGCTTATCACTTTTAACAACCTCTAACTCTACCTTATTGGCCAAACAATAAAGTTTAATGCACTTCCTTGCTTCTGGTATGTCCTTGAAGGACATATCCTTGAATAATTCTTTGTAATCTTCTAGACCCAGAGTAATCTTTCTTTTCTTTTGAGTAGCAATTGACTCCAACTCTTCAGAGTCATATTCTGGACAATCAGAACTAGCTGCACGGTCACTCTCACTCTCATTCTCATTACAATCAGTACCAACCTCATTAACTACAGAAAAAAATGATTCAGTATGTTGGACAATATTGGAAACTTCTACAGAAGGCTCACATTCATCTACTGCATATATGTTAATGAAACGATACTCTTCAGAAACAAGGGACAATAACTTCCTAGTCCCATCACCCCCCTCTCTATTTCATAGTATTTCTAGAACGAGCAGTTACAATAAGCTGATGAATACCTACAAATCCTAACTTTGTAGTGTACTAATTTACTATGTCAATAAAAGATAAAAGATCAGGATCATACCCCGGCCAAATGTTAACCAATTTCTTAGAGTAGATGTGGTTCCCTTATCCAATCACCACCATAATTGAAGAGTAAGTCAACGAGCAGTTACAATAAGCTGATGAATACCTACAAATCCTAACTCTGTAGTGTACTCATTTACTATGTCAATAAAAGATAAAAGATCAGGATCATACCCCGGCCAAGTGTTAACCAATTTCTTAGAGTAGATGTGGTTCCCTTATCCAATCACCACCATAATTGAAGAGTAAGTCAACTTTAACCATTTTATATCCTGCAAACATTTTAGGGGACCACTTATCAAACTAATTTCCAAGTTGCAGTAAAGAATAACAAAGTACAACTACACTGTCATACTTAAAAGGGACAACAGATTATAAAACATGATAAGGGACCACATTTTCCTACTTAAAAAGTAAAAAATCAGAGCATACACGAAGAATAAAATAATTCAAAAACACTGTTAAATAATTAAAAATGGAAAAGGGACAGCACTGTTATAGATGAAAAACAGAAAACGACAAATGAAGAATAAAATACATGATGCCCTATTAAACTAAACTCACATCTCTGAAATTCAACATCCCCAAATTTCCTTTACCTTAAAATTATCGGAAACCCAAAAAAATCCAAAAAGAGCACCACTTAGAAGTACACATGCAAACAAAACTTAGCACTGAACCTATACAATAACACCCTAAATATATACATATAGATATATATATTATCGATTAGAACCAACACCTAAAACCCTAGACTAACAAAAAAGTTTCTGAAATTTAGTTACTTAGTTGTAAACCCTAAAAGAAACCTTAAATAATTTTAGAAACATATTTACCTTTGTTGAACAGCAGAAATATGAAGCAGATGATATTGAGGAACCCTAGTTTCCGTTTTGGCTTTGGGGAGTTGTTCCAACGAAGGTGACAACCCTAGTTTTTGGCTTTGGGGATCTGCTTTTACCGAAAAAGAGAAGTGTAATTTTTGTGGTGTAATTCATGTGTTTGTTGGTAGATTTTAGGGTGGGTTGGGTTTTAGTTGGGTCGGGTTAGGAGTTTAATTGGGTAGTGGATCGGGTATGAAATAAAAGTGGGAAGTTTTATTCAGGAGCTGCCACGTGGCACTCCGTCCAAATTAGGGAAAATTTTGCTTTAAAGTATGACGGTAGGGGTATGGATAGCCCAATCGTATAACGAAGGGTACAAGTAAACAATATTTGAAAGTAGAGGGGTATAATTGGCCCTTTTCCGTACCCAGAATCACCACCAACCATCGTGAATAGTCAGCATTTACAAGCACATCAGTTAGTCATTACCACCATCAACTATATATATATATATATGTATATATATTATGATGGAATATTAGATTAATTAGTATTTTGTTTGAATTTATAGAAGAATTAAACAAAATAGTCGCCTACCCAACCGTTTAAACTAAAAATAGTCGGTTGAGGTATAATAAATGCATAATTTATGTATATGTGTGTGATTATGTATAAACGATTTATATGGCTATAAAAAGTAAACAATAAATTTAGCCGCCTATTAATGCAAAAAATCCAATTTTATATATATATATTATTTTTTAATAAAGATAACTATTGCAGATGTAAAAAAATAAAACTCTTAATCATTTAAATATTCTGATTTCATTATATTTTAATATTCAGATCTGTATTCAGATTCAAGTATATTGATCTTAATACACATATTGATATTGAGATATGTATTCAAAATTTTAGATTCATACGTCTTAATCTTAAAAAAAAACCTAAGTAATGTATGTATTGATATTAAAGCCAGAACAACTATATTAGGCTCTATAATTAATTTTCACGCTTTTAGACATGAAAAAGTTTACGCATTACTATCAAACTTCTCTATAACAGTCTCGTTTGTTTCAAATATTTTTGAATATTATATTAAAGTTCTGTTATAGAGAATATATATTATAAGGATGTTATGGAGAACATATTTATAACATAACATAACATATATTATAGGGATATTGTTATAGAGAGGTGCACCGGTAGTACTAATGGAAGCAGGGATGTTAATAAAAATCGAAAAAATCGAACCAAACCGAAAATCAAACTAAACCGACCAAAAAAACCGATACTTTTTAGGTTTGGTTTGGTTTCGGTTTTGAATTTTAAAAACCGATCAAATTTGATTTGGTTTTGGTTTTAATCAAAAAATAACCAGAAAAAACTCGAACCAAACCGACTATAGAAGTAGCTATTTGCATTTATTATTACACCTATACATATGTATATTTTTATATGAAGGTACTAAAATTTTATGGTGCATATTAGTCGTTTATATTTTTAGTCTAGTTTTTTGCTATTATAATGATCTAATTCTTTGATTTTACATTCTAGTTTGGTTGGTAGTTTTCTTTTGATAAGTACAAGAATTTATTTTATGTTAAAAATAATAAATTTTAATTGAGTAGTTACATTATTCATCACTATTGATTCAATTATCATCAATATATCTTGGTAAGTGATAGATTTCTCAAAGAGCAATTGTTTTGATAGTGTAACATTGAAAATGTTGTCTTCGGAATATATGTTTGGTAGTTATGTCTCATATTTAAGAAAAATAACCGAAAAAATCGAAACCGACTAAATCGATAAAAAACCGACTTAATTGGTTTGGTTTGATTCCAATATTTGAAGAACCGACTTATTTGGTTTGATTTCTTTTTACTGATAAACCGAACCATGAACAGAATAATCAAAGAAGGTAGAAGCAACTCATTCCAAATTTACTCGTTTATATTTAACCCAAGATATAAGAATCCTAATTGCATTTAGAACGATGCACCTCCATAGTCCATAGATCAAATTCCAAAATCCGAACCAAAACCTTATTAGCAGCTTAAATCAACCCGTCATGATTCAAAATACAGGGGGGTTTAACGCCCTGAAGCATTCAAACGTCTTCCAATCTCGAAAGAAACAAAAGCATCAATACAAGCATACTCCACTTGCTTCGAGCTGAGCTCTTCGTTATCCCACTTTCCAATTGTAATGTGCTTGGGCTTTTCCATCTCTTTTCCAAGAACAACTTCGCATAGCTTCTTTAAACCAGCATTTCTCAGGTCTCTCATGCCATAAGCATCCTCCGCCAAATGCCTTAAATCAACCACATTGCTCACACGTATCCATAATCCATCTCCAGCTTTTCAACGTCATTCTCGATTCCAACCCCAACAATGGTGTAACTGGGATTGCACAAAAAAATAGATAAGAGCAAAGGTATGTAAAAACAGTGCTGGAGTTGAAATATGAGACAGCGATCGTCCAACAAAAAGCTGAAGAATTGCAACTATGCTTTGTTGATTACGGTTGAAAGTGGGTCGCCACTCGATATCAAGTCCAGCAATGAGGCGATCGAGGCGACGCTCATGGACGACTTCAATCTCCCAGATCCAATCGCCAACATAGCCCGGGCTGTTTGTGACTGTTGTTAGGATTCGATCACCGATGAATTCGACGTCAAAAGTAGTGATAGTCATGGTTGTCAATGCAGTGTCATCAAAATTCTGAAATATTGCTAATAGCTATAGTAATTTGTATTTATAGGGGCAAGTAGCCAAGTTCCGTCTCAGAGACGTTGAAAGTTCAAAATTCTGATTTGGGCACAGTAGAAGTAAACGTTTATGATCTTAATAAAGTCTACAACTGTAATACGAATTAAACGGGCAATTACAAAATTTCCTTCCCGGAAAATACTCATTTCCCGTTCTAAATATTACCGGTTAGTATAATTTGAAAGTTGAAAATCTCCTACTTAAAGTGATTTCTTCGGCTATTTTTACATATATTAAAGAATTCATCTTTATTTATTAACTAACAATGAAATTGATTATTGTTATAAAATAATAAAATAAGAAGATGAGTATTATTGAAAAAAGTGTAGCGGGAAAATTCTTATTGATTTGAGATAAATTACAATGTAATAGAATCTCTCTATTTATAAAGGAAAAATGACTTAGCCACCAAGTAACAAATCCTAAAAATCTCTCTAAAATATAGACATTCACCTTAAATAGAATTTTATTTATAACACTCCCCCTTGAATGTTTATTCAATCGATAATGTACCTCGTTAAAACCTTAACTAAAATAAAACCCTGTGGGAGAAAAATTCTAGAAAAGAAAAAAGAGTATACATGTTTAAAAATACGTCTTTTGGTTGCCCCGTTAAAAACCTTGCAAAGAAAATCCAATAGAACAAAACCTTGTAAGGGAAAAAAGAGTACAACACGTGTTAACTCCCGCTGATAAGAGCATCAATTCACATCCTTGAGCCTTCGCATCCCAATCTTGTGCACTAGCTTCTTGAACGTTGACGTCACTAGAGATTTATGAATAAATCATCCATATTAACTTCAATGAATATGTTGCACCTTGAAAATCCTCGCTTTCACATTATCATGGTTATAGAGAATTGATAATTCATTCCACATAACATTTTCTTAAATGTTTATCATCTCTCCCCCTCATGTTAGAAACTAACTTGCTTCCTCAACTTTGGGAATACATCTTTGTGCATTATGGTGTTAATCAAAATATACACCACACATCAATATTAATAAGATGAAATTCTTTGGTTCCTAACCTTGAACCAGTTGTGAGGGGAGAATGTAATATACTTTCGTATATAATGTATATCAAACTGATATAATTAATATTGTTCTCATAAGCAATAGTTTAGCTATTAAGTGGAGGCACTCAATAAATTATTTTGCTAAATCAATTGTGATATAAACCAACTTATCAAGAGGAATTATCTTGAATAGAAAATCTAAAAATTATGCTCGAAATTAAATTATTGAGCAGTTACCTCGCAAACACAAGGTTGCAGGTTAATAATAATCGCACACGTAACCATCTCATAAATGCATCTTATGTGGTATACATGGCAGGACAATGGGTCCATATTCACCTTTTATATTTCCAGACTTCATGGGATTCATTCTCAATTTTTAGTTGGTTTATTAATTAATTAGAACAAGCAACATAAGAGAATTGGTAAAGAACTTTCTAGTTCTTTAATATTTATTCATGTGAATTATCTTTCATTTTTTCACATCATACTTAAATTGATATGGCTAACTCAATTATTCCAACTGATAAATTATCAATATTGATAAACTTCAGGTTTACACTATGATGTGTGGAATTATCAATAAACTCCAAGTTTATTGTGATTTGGGTTTTTATATCAATAAATATCCACTTTATTGATTCTTTTGTTTGTGTAGTACAAATTGGAGAATAAAGCGGGTAGTTTTTGAAATACATATTACCCCGCTACAAGTTGTAGTATTAGAAGATATTAAATATTTTCTTTATTTATAGCCTTATTATAACCAATCGCTTTCGCGAATACTTTAGAAACTCAATAAGTTTCTTTGAGACTTACGACGACACGATAAATTGACATGACAATCGATTGTATTCCTCCAAAATAGTAATAATTGGCTCTTCCAAATCTCTAAATTAATTTTGTCTTACCACATATTCATCAACATCTATATGGGGAAAAAACTTTTAAGGAGAAAGTTATACCATTATGATCCTGGTCAAAATTATATGCAAGATCTATTTCTTTCATTACCGTTGACTTCTAATAATCACATTGCCAAAATATTTGGCATAATCACAATAGGTACGTGATCAATGGCCATTCATGCCATAATAATAAAATTATTTTTTTATTTCATCTCAAACCTTTTTGTAGAGATTAGTGTGGTATATCCACTACCACTAGCACGTTCATATTCTTCCAAGAATGAATATGTATTCATAAATCAGATGTTGTCACATTCACATCATGAATGGACCATAATCATCTATATGTGCTTTACAAAATCTCATGTCAAATCGATGACAAATATTACTTTCAAAGTGTGAAAGATTATTTTGAGAATTGTTATTATTTTCATTATCACAATGATGATGATTATAACTTCGTCTATTGCCACGTCCACATCCATTGATACCTTCACGGTAATAATTTTGTCTTATTTCAGACTTATAACATACTGCTATCACATTCTCTTAAGGGAATGAGAATGAAGCAAATTCAATAGGACGGGTTTCCAATTCTTTGCCACAATCATACATGAATTTGATTATGGCAAGGCATAGAAATTTTACCACTTTGAGTGGTTATAATTTCTTTCAAACTCCATTAGAGTTACAATCAAAATTTATCGTCTTTGCTTGTATTTACAATCAAATTATAGAATATCAAGAATTTAAAAAAGAAAAATAAAGTAAAATACTTACCTTAAATCCCGAATTTAATCATGAAGGAAGTTCATAGAATAATTGACAATCATTATGCTCAATCTCAAAGCTTCTACTCAGATGTCTAGAGTCTCGTGCTGATAACGTGTTATGAAACAATAAAATAAGAAGAGCAGTATTGCAGAGGAAAGTATAGAGGGAAAATTCTTATTGATTTGGGATTAATTACAATGGAATAGAACCCCTCTATTTATAGGATAAAGGTGACTTAGCCACCAAGTAGCAAATCCTAAAATATCTCTCAAATATAAATATTCACCTTAAAGAGAATTTTATTTATAATAATTATATTAATTTTAAATTGCACATTAAAATCCCAAGTAAATCAATTAGCTAAGATTGCACCTTTCCGTACTCCCAAACCCAAAGCAAAGCAAAAGGATTTTACTTCTTTGCAGGTAAAAAGTTTACATATTGTCAATTACATCTACAACTAAGTAAGTAACAGTACTTCCTACCTATGATTTTCATAGCTTCAGTTGTCAACGGGCGAGTCCAAAGCCTAATTGTGATTTTTTTTTGGACTCGCGTGACCATAATAGGTAAAAAAAAAAGTCTGGGCACAATTTTATATATAGCGCGGTTATTCACAACACTATACCTTAACGACACGTTTGTTCGTTAAGGTATATCGTTGTGAATAATCACGCTATATTTAAACTCAACATGTACGGGAAGGTATAGTGCATATATACTGCGCTATATATATACGCGCTATATCTATATAAAAAAGAGTGACTTGTGCTGAGGATAGAGGTACTGCTCGATTGAAGATGAAAGGATGATGAACCAAAAGGTCTAGAGAGAAGGTTTCATTGAGAGCAAAATGAGCTGAAAATTATTTTAGTATTCTATGTAATGATCAATACAATGATATGTGTTTTACATATATATACTATGCCTAACATCTATGCTAATCAGTCTTTTCGCCTCCACTAACTCACTAACAACCAATTCCATAATTAGTTATAACTAACTATTCAACTAACTACTCCAGCTCACATGACTGTCATGTGCCATTTCTATCTTCAGTACTGCCCCTCAAGCTAGGTGGACAAATAGATTGAGCACTCCTAGTTTGCTCATTAAGTACTCGTGTTGTGATCTTTCCAGTGCCTTTGTAAAAAAATCCCCCTCTTGATCCTTAGACATCACATACTTAGTCTTGAAAAATCCTTGTTGAATACTCTCTTTTATGAAGTGTAGGTCTATCTCTATATGCTTTGTACATTCGTGAAATATGGGATTTAAAGCAATTTGAATTGCTGCTTTACTATCACAGTGTAGCTCCACTGGTAGTTCAACTTCTGCACCCAGTTCTTTACAAAGTCCTGTCAACCACGAAATCTCTGCAACTCCTGCTGCCATACTTCTGTACTCTGCCTCTGTTGAGCTCCTTGATATTGTGCATTGTTTCTTAGACTTCCATGACACTAATGAATTTCCCAATTTCATCACATATCCTGTTACTGGTATCCTGGAAACTGGACATGATGCCCAATTAACATCACAAAAGGCTGTAAACTTAGTGGACTGTTTAGAGCTCATCAACAAACCCAAACCAAGAGCCCCTTTGATATACCTGACAACCCTTATAACTGTTTCCGTGTGCAATTTCTTTAGACAATGCACGAATGGACTTAATACATTAACTTCATAGCATATATCTAGTCTATTCATGGGGAGGTTTATTAGCTTTCCAACTAATCTCTGATATGGACCCGAGTCTGCCATCTTCTCATTTTCTTTCAAGTTCACATGTTGATCATACTCCACAGTAGTGAACCTTTGATTGCATTCCATTAGTGTGGTCACTGGTTTTGACCCTGCTAATCCAAGATCAGTGATTAGCTCCATTGCGAACTTCCTTTGATTCATCAATATTCCTTCCTTGGACCTTTATATCTCAATCCCAAGGAAGGACTTCAATTCCCCTAAGTCCTTCATCTTCAAGTTGCTCTGCAACATGATCTTTGCCTCAAAAATCAGTCCTTTATCATTCCCAGTTATGAGAAGGTCATCTGCATACACCAGTATAATTGCTAGTTTTATCCCTTGCTTCTTTGTGAACGAGGAATAATCAAAGTGATTTTGCACAGAGCCTGGATTGATTAATGCCTCAGCCAGTTTTAGATTACATTGTCTTGAAGCATGCTTTAAGCCATATATGGATTTATGCAGCCTACATACTTTGTTCCCCTGGCTGGGAAATCCTTGTGGTAGAAACATATAGACTTTTTCAGTGAGGTCTCCTTGTAGTAAAGCATTATATACACCCATTTGATGTAAATTCCAGTTGTTGGTTGCAGCCAAAGTTATGACTACTCTTACTATCACCATCTTGGCTACAGGAGAAAATGTTTCCTGATAGTCTAGGCCTTCTATTTGATTATATCTTTTAGCTATTAGTCATGCCTTGTATCTTTCAACCTCCCAATTGGCCTTATGCTTTATCTTGAACACCCATTTACATCCAATAAGAGTCTTCTTTGCTGGCAGGTCTACCAAAGTCCAGGTTCCATTATCCTTGAGTGCATTCAATTCTTAGTTAATAGCATCAATCCATTTGGGGTCTGATGCAACCTCCTCATAAGTCACATGCTCCCTTATACTGGTTATTTTGGACAAATAAGATTGAAACTTAGCTGATAGTCCTGTATGAGTCAAATAGTTCTGTATTGGATACTTGCAAACCTGTTTTCCATCTGACCTTTTAGGGAACCATTGCAGATATAATCTTACATCCACACAGGCTCCTTAGCAGTCCTGGCTGATTTCTTCAACTGGTGTTCAACAGGAGCACATGTCGCTTGTTCTAAAAAAACTGACTGCTTGTATGTCCTCAAATGACAAAAGATGTGGTGATGAATGTTGTGCATCTGCAACATGGTTATCTGCATCAGGTTGTGAGAGAATTGAGGTTTCATCTGGTAGGCTTGCGTGGTCTGGGACACTTGCACCTTGAGATGATTATGCATCAGTAGTAACTGGATAGTCCAGTACACCATTAGGAAATAGTTGCAATTTCTCTTCCTTAAGCAATTGGAATGGGAAGATATGCTCCACAAATTTGACACCCATGCTTACAAAGAAAGAGTTAGTTATAATGTTATATAATCTGTACACCTTCTGGGATGATGAGTATCCCATTATTACATCTCCAACTGATCTGGCTGCAAACTTGTCTCCTTTTCCTACTGACTTAGAAAAACATAGACACCCTATGGTTCTCATGTACTGTAGAGATGGCACTCTTCCATACAACATCTCAAAGAATGATTTTCCTGACAATACTGGTAAAGACAACCTGTTTATTACATAGACAACTTCTTGCACACACTCTTCCCAAAATTTGAGAGGCAAAACACCTTGCAACCTAATGGCTCTAGCCACTTCCAATATGTGTCTTTGTTTCCTTTCCACTACCCCATTTTTATGTGGAGTGTGAACACAAGAACTTTGATGAAGAATTCTATAAGATTGCAATAAATTGTTACATTCAGAATTAAAGAAATGAGATCCATTATCACTTCTTGATACTTTCACAATCACATCAAATTGAGTCTTTATTAAGGCTAAAAATTATCTCAAACATACAACCACATCACTTTTAAGCCTCAGTAAGTAAATCCATGTGATTCTACTGCAATCATCTACTATAGTAAGGAAAAATCTATGTCTACTATGAGTTTGCACTCTATATGTACCCCAAACATCTACATGAATCAATTGAAAAGGTTTATATGATCTACTTGTACTCTTAGGGAAAGGCAATCTGCCTTGTCTAGCCAAAGTACAAATTGTGCATTCCTTTATTCCCTCTCTACTAACCTTGAACTTCATGTTTGGAATATGCTTTACTACTCTATCTGGAGCATGTCCAAGCCCTCCATGCCATATTTTCAAGTCTTCCTCTTGCATAGAATGATCTTGAAGATGTACATTTGCAGCCTTGGATTTAAGTATCTGATGCTGCAATTTGTACAAACCTTTCCAATTCCTTACCAATCCCCTTCACCTTCCCACTGTAAAGGTCCTGCATTATCCAAAAATCAGGATAAAAGGAGATAAAGCATCTCAAGTCCCTTGTAAGTTTGGACACATATAACAGGTCATATTTAAAATTTGAACAAACAAAACATTCCTAACAACACTGTTCTCACCAATTCTACTCTCTCCAGTACATTCAACATCAAGTGAGGTCCCATCAGGTAAGTATACCTTTGGTGCATTGCCTAGAATTTCTATGTTTATTTTGTCAAGCAGCTCTCAAGTGTGAACCATATGATTGGTTGCACCAGAGTCTACAATCCAATTCTCACGTTTAACAGTTTCATTTGTAACAAAGGTTTTAGTTGTTTCTGCAAAGCCTGGATTTTCACCTATGTCTTTATTGATCAACTTCAAGATTTGATCATATTTTTTTTGAGTAAACATGATTGGCATTCCTTGTGCTAAGTTTGCAACATGTGTATTCACTACTTGTTGTCCTTCCTGTGAAGTTGTATTGGTCATCTGCTTTGTCATTTATTGTTGTCCCTCGTGTGTTATTGCATTTGCCATAGGTCTTTGAGGAAAACCTATTGCTTTCTTCCTCATTTTAAAATCAGTTGGGTATCCATGTAGCTTGAAGAAGGTGTCTCTTGTGTGCCCTTTATAATTGCAGTACTCACATAATAGATTCCCTCTCATAGGCTTATAGTTGTTTCCTGAATTCAATCCATTGTTGTTGAATAATGTTGTTCCAACTCCTATTCTACAGTCTGAGAGAACTTTCCCAAAGCTCTTTGTCTTTCTTCATAAATTACCATGGTATAAGCCTTGTTGACTGTGGGAACATGGCTCATCATCAAAATCTGACTCCTAGGTTGGCTATACGTTTCATTCAGCCCCATTAGAAACTGCAAGAGCCTTTGGTACTCAAAATATTCAAAATAGTTCTTAGATTCTGGGCAATCACACCCAGGGCAATGCATCAAAGCATCATATTCTTCCCAGAGGTCTGTCAATTTTGAAAAATATGCAGATATTGAGGAAATTCCCTACGACAAAGTAGCAATCTCCTTGTGAAGGTAGAAAATGTGAGATCCATCTACCTTATCATATTGATCCTTCAAATCAGTCCAAACTTTGTGAGACTAGATTTATACACAATTCCGCTGAGCAATTCCTTGCTCACAACATTCATAATCCATGATGAAACTATCGCATTGCATTTCTCCCAAAGCTTATGCAAGGATTGATCAAATTTATCCTTAGTACATCGACCATCAACAAAGCCTAGCTTACTTTTACCAATTAGGCCTATTCTCATATATCTACTCCAAAATGTGTAGTTTTCAGATCCACTTAGTTGAATAGAGATCAAGGAACTACTTGGAGTATCACAAGGCTGTAGATACAGAGGATGGTGATGATCTATGTTTGTTCCAGTACTTGTTCCAGTAGATCTCTTCTCCAATGGCCATAGCTAACTAATTCTGTTGAATTAAGCCTCGATTCAACGAATTACAGATTCGCCAATAACAAATCAAAAAACAAAATCTAGGTTAACCGATTAAGGAAAGCTCGAACAATGAGCAACCAAATTACTCTGTAAATATAGAAGACATCAACCACAACGAGCATGCATCTAGCTCCCGTGCTCTGATACCATGATAAAGATAGAGGAACTGCTCGATTGAAGATGAAAGGATGATGAACCAGAAGGTTCTAGAGAGAAGGTTTCATTGAGAGCAAAATGAGTTGAGAATTATTTCAGTATTCTATGTAATGATCAATACAATGACATGTGTTTTACATATATACATTATGCCTAATAACTATACTTATAAGTCTTTCTGCCTCCACTAACTAACAAACAACCAATCCCATAATTAGTTATAACTAACTATCTAACTAACTCCAACTCACGTGACTGTCATGTGTCATTCCTATCTTCAATACCTCTCCTCGTGGGTCCGCCGCCGGTGCCATGTGGCTTTCTAGCTTGAGAAATTACCACAATTTCACTCGAAGTCGATATTAAAAAGGTTTTGAAATTAATATAATCTTTAATAGGATAGAGGTATATAGAGCCGTACTCATTAATTTTCTTTTTTTATAGTACTCGAATGGTAAAAAAAATGGATGTTGAGGTTTTAAATTTAGAAACGGTTGGATTGTTTAGGTTAGCCATTTGAGTTTCTAACGTTTAATTTTATATTTCATCCTATGTCTCCCCTATATAATTCCAAAATTTAAGTTAATAGAAGAACGAAATTCTTTTATCTTCACTTCATGTTTATATCCAACCACGTTAGTTTACGATGATAATTAAGTGTACATCGATGCAACAATATATTAGAGATTAAAATTATATACACGGATAGTGTAGTAAATTTCTTACACCACTTGTATAATTTAACACGTTACAACGGATTGTTTATCATTTATTCTAGGTTACCAATGAGTATTATTAAATTAATTACATGCAATTACGTGTTAAGTAACTTGTATATAAATATTTTTAGACATTATGTGCATAGAAGTTGAACACATTAGTAATTAATCTTGTCCGTAATAAAGTTAAATCTGAAAGAATGCGCAAATATCCTTCGGTGATGTTGGTGTAAGTTAACCCAAAGCAAGCGCTAGCTTTTGACAGGCTCGAGTTTCAAATTGCAATTTTCTTTAACTAAAAGCTGTCTAGCTTTCTTAGTTATGGTACACAAGCTGCATGAGTATTGAGTTTGTAGAGTCAATCAGGGAGGGAGTAATATGATTGGATAATTATTTTTTAATTTGATTATTTATTGGGGAAATGTAACCAATATACAAACATAAACCTTTCTTTCGGCTTCCAAATTATGAACCTGTCCACTGGAACTTGGGCTTCCACAAAACCCATCTGTATAACCTTGGGCCTAGATCGTGAAGACTGAATTGGCACTAATAGCCTTCGTCTTCCCACTTCTTATAATTTTTCCATTTCTTAAATAGTTTTGCAAATATAGCTTATGTGCTTCACAGACGGAAGAACGAAAAAGTCACTACCAATATCTGATAGCGGGGCTACCTATTATATTGTATCATATCGTTACTTTAAATTTAAATATAATGTTTGTTTCGGTAATTACTCAAATTTTATTGTATCGTATCGTTAAATCTGTAGTTACGTAACAACGAAAAGAGTCACGACCAATTTAATAATGCCGCATAGTTACCTTGTTTTTTCCTCTTATTTTGTCGTTCCTTATTATTAAATAAACCCATTTTATCCTTTATCGTACACTTTTATATGATAATTTTACCTTGTACATTTTTTTTTTTTGTAATATTGCATAAGTTTACTCTTCATATTGTTGGTATATAACATCATGAAATGATAACAACAGTGGCGGACCCAGAAATTTGTTCAAGCGGGTTTAATCTTAGAAATATATAACTTTAATTGTAAAATAATAGTTGTCAAGTGAGTTCAAATAAATATTTATACAAAATTTACACATCTTTTATCCTAATTTATACATGTACATAGTATTATTTTTGGTGAAGCGAGTTCAGTTGAACCCGCTAGTCACCACTTGGGTCCGCCACCGAATGACAAACATATAATTTATCAAAGCAATTTACACATTTAAACAATACGTTACAATACGATAGGAAATATTATGACACGATAATAACAGCCATCCAAACAAGCCGTAAAGTTTAATCATAATTTTTTTTAATTGGATAACTCAATTTGCTATGTAGGACTAGGTTTAGCCCGGTGGGTTAAATTCTCAGCGCATGGCTCGGAATGTGTTTTAAGGCTTAGCTTTTGGCTTATGTAAATACTTTTCCCCTTTTTTTTGTGGCTAGTGGTGGGTTCTAAAAGTTATCCTTGTCAGGTGTTGAAACGTGGCTTTCAGTGATTGGTAGTAAGCCAATGATAATGTCAGAACCATCATCCAATCAACATCAACTTCTCCAATTCCTAAAAAAAGATAAACTTGTTTATTGCTCTCCATTATTGTACTACTGACTACTCCTCAATCCTCATCTCTCTCTTTGATTCATCCTTTGGTCATTGCCCTTCAAACAGCTTCTTTCCATGGCTACTAATCGCTGGCTCAGGCCTGAGGTATCTTTTATCCTTCACTTTTTTTGTTTCAAAATTTCTAAGCTTATGGATGCAAAATGAATGTGTGAGTACAGGTGTATCCACTGTTTGCAGCCGTAGGTGTTGCCATCGGAATCTGTGGTCTTCAGTTGGTTCGTAACATGCGTATCAATCCTGAAGTCAGGTTCGCCTTGTTTCTCTCCTCAAATACAATACTCTATTTCTCAGTATGATTTAGTGTATTTCTACAGTAGTTTTGGTCAATTCCTCTGATGGAAATACGAGCATATGCTTTTCTTTTGGTCAATTCCTTTCAAATAGGTTTCTTTTCCCTACCTGTTACCCTTTGGATACCTTGGATTCTCTTCTTTTCCCTGCCTGCTAAAGGCTAAAGCTGACTTGGCTACATTCATGGTCAATATGGGCTTACTTAGTAGATCTTCCACTTTTCTTCAATCAAAATAAGAACAAGAATGTTATGAATTGTCCAAATCTTTGTTATCCATCAGTTTTTTAACCGTAATGTTTGGATTAGTTTGGATGCACCCTCGACATCTCATCTAGTTTTTGCTATTAAAGTTATATGATCCTTTAAATTATACTAAGGGGTCGTTTGGTAGGGTGTATAAGCATAGTGCGAAATAAGGTGTATTCGTTAGTTATGCAGATATTATTTCTTTTTTTACACTTGACAAGAACTTACCATTTTTCTTGTTTAATAATATCACGGGACAGGGTAAGCAAGGAGAAAAGAGCTGCCGGTGTTCTAGACAACTTTGAAGAGGGAGAAAAATATGCTGAGCATGCCGTTAGAAAGTTTGCTCGTAGTAGACCACCAGAAATTTTCCCTTCCCTCAATAGGTTCTTCAGTGACCCACAAAAGAATTAATCACCTATAACTGGGTTTTTAATAAACTTGTCAGACTTCAACCTTGTCATCTTGAATCAAGATTTGTAATGTGATCTGATTGACTCTATTCTGTTGTAGTATGGTGTGTCTGTAAAATATGGTAGTCACTTCTCTGTGACAGTTTGTATTGAGACGTATATGTCCTATATTCGAATGGGTGCTACTCTTAACAAACATTAAAATGCAGTTTGTCCTGCACACATCGTGTTGATTTTTTTTTGATCAGGTAACTTACTTTTATTAAGACAGCAACATAGGGAAAATAAAAATAGTTACAAATAATATTTCTACATTTCCATAAAATCTAACAGCTGCCCCAAATCTTCTACTACCCTTTCCTTACACCAAAAATATGGATTCTGCAGGCAACTATATTTAAGCGTAGGAATCTGAGTCCTCTGATCTTCAAAGCATCTTCTGTTCCTTTCTAGCCAGATGGTCCACATGATGCATAAGGGAATGATCATCCATATCTTTTTCTTCCTTTTGTCTAATGATTGACCCTGCCAATTTTCCAACACACTTCTAACACTATTTGGCATTACCCACTTCACACCATAGATGTTAAGGAATAGGTCCCACATTTGTCTGGTCTGCCGGCAGTGAAGAAACAAATGATTAACAGACTCTTGGCTTTCTTCACAGAAAAACATCTACTGCACAAGGCAAAACTTCTTCTTTGTAGCATATCTTGGGTAAGACATCTATATCAGGCTACAATCCACCCAAATCCAGCAACTTTTGTTGGTGCTTTGGTCTTCCAGAGCATCTTCCATGGCCATGCTTCTTCCCACTGCCCACTCTGTTGTTGAAGAAGATTATAACAACTTTTAACAGAGTATTTCCTATCTTTACTGACCATCCAAATCTGGGCATCCGCTCTACTATCATTCAAGGCTATAGGCTCTAGAATTTCAAGTAATTGACAGATATCTTCCACTTCCCAATCATTGAAATATCTTCTGAAAATTGGTTGCCATCCTGCTCCTGAGTAGCATTCTGCAACAGTGCAAAATTTGTTAGTAGTAATGCGATATAGCTGAGGAAGTTTTTCCATCAATTTTTCTTCTCCGGCGCAGACATCTGTCCAGAACCTGGTTTTGTTCCCATTTCCAATCTTCACTATTATGTTTCCTTGTAGTAAAGGCCATAAACTACTTATATACTTCCACGAACTGGCACTTGCACATGTGATCACTGGACTAGGATCCCAAAAGTCTTTTTTACCATATTTAATGGTAATCAACTTTTTCCAAGGTTCTTCACCTTCTTCATTAAATCTCCATAGCCATTTGCACAATAGACTCTTGTTGTGTAACTTCAAATTCCTCACTCCAAGCCCTCCAGCTTCCTTATTTCTCATTACTTTCTGCCAATTGACCAAATGCATTCTCCTTTTATCTGCATTAACTTCCCATAGAAACTGACTCCTCTTGGAATTGATTTTCTTCTCAATTGCTGAGGGAATGGGAAATAAGGACATCAAATAGGTTGGTATGTTATCCGACAAATTATTAACCAGAGTGATTCTACCACCAAAGAACAGATATTGCTTATTCCATGTGGACATCTTCTTTGTACATTTATCAATTACACTTTGCCACATTCTTTAATCATTCCTCTTCGCACCAAGTGGAAGTCCCAGATAATTGGTTGGTAACTTTTCAATTCTGCAATCCAGAATATCAGCTAAATCGTCAATCATGTCATCAGCATTAATACTGAAGATACAGCTCTTTCTCAAGTTTATTTTCAAGCCTGATACTGCTTCAAAAGCCAACAGAATCCCTCTAAGATAGAGAATTTGCTCCCTCTTGGCTTCACAAAATAACAGGGTATCGTCTGCATATAGAATATGTGAAATATTCATTTTTCCTCTTTCATGATTCTCCAATCTACAACCTCCAATCCATCCAAATTTCTCATCTTTTTTTAACATTAAACTCAGAATTTCCATCACCAGGATGAAGAGATAGGGGGAGAGGGGATCCCCTTGTCTCAATCCTCTCTGGGAACTAAAAAATCCTACAGGATTTCCACTCACCAACACAGAAAATTTCACTGTTGATATACAAGTTCTGATCCATTTAATCCACCTCTCCAAAATTCATCAACTTCAAAATATTGAGCAAGCATTCCCAATTCACATGATCGTATGCCTTTTCGAGATCTAACTTGCAAACAACCCCTTTTATCCCTTTCCTATTCAAATAGTCTACACACTCATTAGCTACCAATTCAGCATCACTAATTTGTCTACCTTTAAGGAAAGCATTCTGATTACCTGCCACCAACTTGCCCATTACTCTTTTCAATCTTTTTGCCAACAATTTAACTATGATTTTATACACAGTATCTAGCAAGCTGATAGGTCTAAAGTCTTTAATTTCTTCTGCCCTCTTCTTTTTAACAATCCTAGGCAGAACTTTTCGTACTTAAAATTTATTTACATGTCAAAAATCGGATGTAACAAGTATCTGGTGAATAGAGTCTCGTTTCTGAATTTTCTTCGATAGTGCGAAGACTCTATGCATATCCACACCGAGACCGATACTTGCTATCAATTCTTTGATCAATAAAACCCGCGAACAAATTGAACAAAATATTGTGCTGAATTTTTTCTCAAAAATCTTAACTCAATGTTAAAAGAACAAGACACACTTTTCTTGTAATTGTATTTTCTCTCTTGATTTTTGTATATTTTCTTCTCAAGAATTGGTTCTACTGGTTTCTACGGCTCCTCAAAGGAATTGTATTCGTCACCCTATTTTGGTTGATATGAATGTATATATATGTTATTAATCACCAACACTTTCCCATTAGGTTATGGAAAAGTTAGAAACAGTAGTTTACGTTTTCCAAGTCCATTCCATAATTGAATTTTATGGAAAATTACACATCCCAATCTAAATGGGTACATACGTGCGTGTCCTTCATGGACTTTCAATGTCCAACTCCAACTTGGATAAAACAAATCTTTATTAATATTTTATATACATATCTTATATGTAAATATTAATTATATATATCATATATATATTTCAACCAAGAGATGTAATTTAATTTTTTATTCTAAATAAAAAACTTCAATTTATTCACAATATTAATTATATCTTATGTGTTAGCAAAGAATATAATAATATTTCACTTGGACTAATATTTTAATTCATTTGACTATTTAAATTCTCTAATTTAATTATCAAACAATAAAATAATTAATCATTTAGCAAAGATCAGAACACTCGTTAGTGTGCGACCACATAGGTTCCATACTAAGCCGGTAGTAAATTGATCACATCAATATACTAATCAAGGGTGGCGTCTAGCAACACTCCTTAACGACCAGATAACATGAAGTATACAATTTACTCCCAAGAACCAGTAGAAGAATAATATAGTAATTCCTTCTGTCCTTATAGCTCTGGATCGCCCTTGGATATGGTTTAACTGTCAAATCCTAATAGGCGATCAACTATGTGTTCATGTCTAACATAATCGACCATTGAGTGACCTAAGAAACTCATTTCTTCTTTCATTCAATTGACCTGGCCAAGGTCTTAGTTTGATCGTTTATAATTCATGACAACATGGAGCTTAAACTCATTACCAAGAGTTGATAGGTGCCATCTTGATCAATCACTAATTCTACAAGTATTTAATCATACCCAACATCCTTTCAACTATCGCCCAAGGGCTATATGTGTCTAGTATCAAAACACAATAAATAACTTGTCAATTACTATGACGATCTCAGGTCAAAGGAAACTCTTACATCGCATTCTTCAAGAGAATATCCTATTGATAGTTTATGGTAATTCTAACCATTAGGAATTATCCAATGAGTCGGTTTAATGATCATATCTCTATATGCATCATCTATCTATGTGATTTAGTTAATGAGATCAACTAATCTTTATCCCAAAAGACAATCACATAAATATTGATCTAACCGGATTACGAAGAAACTTTACTCTCATTATTATGATCTCTATCATGACGACAAGTCTCAAAATTTAATCAAGGACTTTATCAAGTTAATCAAAAATTAATAATAACTATGATAAAAGAATATCAAATGTCATATATTTTTATATCAAATAACGTTCACAAAAATATGTTCAAATCATCAAATATGATATTGGATCCAGAGCATATCTACTATATCCCTAACAAAATATGTCTTGAATTGCTTTTGAGAACTCTCTCATTGCTCTCGTATTCCTTGAATTGCCTCTCCTTTCTTCTTCAAATCTGGTGACATTAAAGTCCCCTCCTACCACCCAAGGAATAAATATCAATCCATTAATTGCTGCCAATTCTTTCCATAGTCCCTTACTCCTCTTTCTGTTACATGGACCATAAACCCCAGTGAATGCACAATTCAATCTAGAATTAATTTCCTCCAGGAACACTGTTAATGTGTAGTTTCCCCCTGTTTATCAAAACATTTGAAATATCTTTTATCCCAGAAAATAACCATGCCTCCACTGCTTCCTTGAGCCTCTAATTCAGCCCATTTCACCCACCTGGAGCCACCAACTTGTACAATACAATCATGCTCCACCTTACTCAATTTAGTCTCCGTTAAACAAACAATATCTGCCTTCCAATTACTCAAAATAATCTTAATCTTGCTTCTATTTTCCTTGTCATTCATGCCCCACACATTCCAACTAATAGTTCTTAATTTCATTGAGCAATCCCGGGAGCCTTCTTACCTCTACCACCTTCACTGAACTTCACACCAAATTTTAGCATCTTCAGTTCTCTTTCACATTTCTTCGAATTGGGACTTTTGCAAGTAGGTGCTTTAGTAGCTCTCATCTTTTCAATATTCAATAACATCTTCAGTACTTCTTCTTCATTATCTTCCGATTTAACTCCCAGCTGCTTACACATTTTGAGCATATTTCTTTTTACCCATATAGATGCCTCAACCTGATTCAATCTCTTGTTTAAATTTTCTTCTCCATCTTTGTACCATGGAAGCATATTAGTAACCGGGGCCGAGGCCAAATACTCTGGCCTTCCATATTATCTGCACTTGTACTTTACGTAAGGTCGAGGTAGAGAGAAGAAAAGAGTCATTTAATATTTTATATGATAAGAACTCTCATGAAAAATTGACTTTCAAGTAAAATACAAACATTGCCTTTTCATAAAGATTCGAATTGCTGTTTATCCCACATTTCTTGCATCAGATCCGAGAAAGCTCTCTATATTCCCATGTTCATTTGTCTTGCATCATTGTCAGAAAAGAGAATCATCCACCTCATTCAATATTTGGGTGAATCATTCTCTCTATTTATATTTGTGTCATTTAATGTATTTATTGCTTATCATTATTCCCTTCTCATTCATAGCAGTGTCATTTAATATTTATCACATTAAATAGGCTTTAACGCAATCCCATGTTATTTGTGCTAACACGTTTCAGATCTAGAAATTATATTATGTTTAACTAGGATTAACCCGTTATCTTCTTATTTAATTGGTTTAACAAAAAGTTTCATACTTTTTGGTCAAACAATCATCTCATATGCGTGTCCTAATCCATACCAGGTCTCGATAATCACATGGATTTATGTCCTGATGTCCCCGTCCGCCTATAGGCATTAACTGCCGCTGGTGTGTTTTTCATCTTTACGTGCTCGTGACCCATAAGTGTCCCAGCTGATAAATACTTTTATTCAATTTGAGAGCCCTCCGAAAATACATTACAGACTTCTCATTCCTTCAAACTATAATAGTAGCTCCCAATAATGGAACAAGACTCTGGCTTGTATTTGTCTTGCCCCCTCTTTCCTCGTGCATATCGAGTTTATGACATTCGGTTGGGACAACTCTTTCCTTTTGGGAAAGGGGTTTGTGTTTTTGAGAGTCGCCACCTAACGATTTTTAAAGGTGCGTTAGGAAACCAAAGGGGTTCATTTACAAGTACGTTGTTAACTAGAGATATGGTAAGAGCTTGAAATTATCCTAAGGGGAAAGTGTTAGGCGCCCTTCAGGATCCACAAGTGTGGTTCCCAGCCAAACAGCTTTTGTGAATTTGTACGACTTAGCAAACAAACAAATAAAGGCTCAAATAAGAGGGGATTTAAGTCTTAAGCATGCAGATGTTTGAAAATAGTAAAGAAGGTTAGATTTTGGAAGGATTATGACCTAAGCATATAAAGGGAATCCTAGGTTTATAATAACATGGATAACATCAGTACAATACCCGGTAATCACTCCTCAAAGAAGGGCTACACGTGGTATTAGCGTACCGGTCATCATATCTATATTCTACCCTTTCCCACCCCGTGAAAGTAACTAAATCGAGTGTTGGTCTCGACCTCTATTGCATGCTGTTACCCGTCCCTTCCTATTAGTCCCGGAAGAATTTAGGACTTCTATCCTATAATGGATGTTCTAGGCAGACCCTCATGTTTGAAGGAAAAATACTAAGGCGACAGATAAGAACATGTAGAATTGCAATTAGGGGGGAAACACAGAAAAGCAGAGAAAAGGCACAAGTATACCTCCACAGGTAATGCAAATAGGCAACACGACTCATACACAATTAAGGTCTTTATTCAGGTTCATATCCTAAGCATGGTATCTAAGTGATAACACAAAGACAGATTTATTGCATAACTCAGAGATGAAGTCTTAATCAGGCTTGCCTACTGGTTTTAAGCATGCTGACAGTTGAACACTAATCACAAAGGACAGTTCTGGTTTTATTTCTTTAACTGATTTCCTAAGGCTTGCCTAGGTGTAAAATAACATGCAACAGTAGTTAGACTAGTTGTTGTTAAGCGAGTATGAATGAAATCCTAAAACATGGTATCTAATGCACAGGTAGGGATGCAGAATACAGAATCCTAAGCAGGATTTCTAAATGCACAATAATTACAGCATTAAGCACGATTTCAAAATATGCAAGACTACAATTTATTTGTGTTATCCTAGGGATATGATTTCTAAGTGTACATGGCATCGTAGAGCATGATTGTAAAGTACTGGTTATTAACATTATTTACCCTATCACAAAATTTTCTAAGTGGTGAATGACAACACAGAAACAAGATGTTGAAACAATGTTCATAAAGCCTAAATAGCATGATTTCTAATGCATGAAATGAATCCTAAGCATAGTTTCTATTGCGCAAGTAGGAATATAAACCTAATAACACGCTTTCTACCTTTTTAATAGCTAAAGCATGCATAGTCACCCCTTCCCTTTCCACTATCCATCCCCAGAGTTGTTTACAAGTAGTTATTATAGGCCATTTGTATAATTTACATAATTGAAATAAGAAAAAGAAGTTATGCTATAGGGAGCCTATTGATAGGCCCAGAATCTCCAGAATCCTCATTGCCATTAGTTCACAGTCTTTCATACAAATCCAGGTGTGTCAGAGTTCCCTAAGGATCTCAAGGGATCCCGGGCAGTGCTCACACCCAGATTTTCATAACCAAATTGAGTAAGTGCATTGTGGAATGGCCAGCCTTTGTTCCCAGAGGGAGCTCAAGGGTCCCAAAGCAATGCTCACACTAAGGGGGCAAAACTTAATGGTCTAGGAGTATAGTGAGAGTGCTTGACATAGTTTTGAAAGAGTAGAGTTGGAAACAATTTGAAAATGAGTAGTTTGAAATAAGTTTTGGAGAACAAGGGATTTTGCTTTTAGTGAAAACAGTTTGAAAGAAAGGGATTAGGACAATCAACAACTCAGAGCCACATCAGCACGCATAGTACAAGGAAGCAATCACAAACAGGGAATAAGGGATTGGGGACAAGTAGGCTGATCATGAAGCAGATTTGCATACAAGTTAATACTAAGGTATCACAAAACTTTAACAACCAGAGAACAATTTTCATAAAGATGTTCAGGCCAGAAACTTAACGGAATCAGATTGAGGGATGCCAAAGAGGAAGTACATAACAAACAGAGTTACACACAGGTCCAGGGGAAAGGATTACAACATATGTTCAGAATTACGTGTAACTAAGTGACACAAATACATGCTTATAGTGTGCTGGGGATCAGGGGTAAGGCAGAGTCCTAGTGAAACATATAAGAAGGCAGTAAAACATGCTGAAACTAAAGGGAAAAGGATAATCACATTGGTAAACAACAAATTGGCATGCTAATTGCAAGGTAGACAACAGAACCACAAGTAGAAGCATAATATAAACAAAAGGAATTGCAATATTAAAAAGAGGCATGTTGTTTTTGATGCTTTAAGTTAAACTGAAAAACGTACCAGTTAAATGAGAGAATAAGTGCAGAGTGAGGAGCAGTAGAGTGAAGAACAGTAGAGTGCAGAGCAATAGAGTGTATAGTTGCTCAGTCTTGGCTTGCAGCCGACTGAGAATAGAAAGTAAACATCAAGAATAACAAGAGAGAATGTATATGTGTGTAAGAGAGTTCAGAACAGTGTATTGTCTGTGTCTTATGCTAATGATAGAGTAGAGTATATATAGTTTTGAAAACAGGTAGCAAATAAGGTAAGAAGTACTAATTTAACATAGTTATAGGAAAAATCCCCAATCAGAATCAATCAAGACCCGGACTCCCTTTAATTAGGGAGTCATAGTTCAAACGGGTACAAGTTGTATCAAACAAGGAAAAAAATCAATTATAAGACTGATTTTACTATATAGGAGTAGTAAAAGCATGTTGCATGTAATAAAGACTAAGTACATAATACATAATTAAGGAAAGCACGTGTTAAATAACTGACAACATATTCCTACACATAAATAAGGTAGAGTACAACTTTAATTCTGGAAATTAGGCACAAGAATCACGAATGAGATTGAAAATCACAGGGAATCAATACTAACTAAGGAAAGTATCATACAAGTAAGGAAGTAATTCAAAAATCAGTAAAGAGTTATAGGGAAAATACACAAAATTACAACTTTAAGGAAAATATCACAACTATGAGAAAAATACATAAAATCAGTAGGGAATATTGTGTAAAATCAATAAAGTAATAATCAGATATTCAAAGATTCAAAATGGTAAAAACGTTGCTGATTTAAACGGAATAACACATATTAAACAAAAATCAGAAACCCTAATCACGCCATTAGGTATTCATATAAGAACACAACAAATAATTAAAGAACCCAGCAGACAATCATGGTTTAGGCAAAAGTGACGAGGTATCAGAAATCCTAACAACAAGCATAGGGCAAAAATCACAAAATCACACAATACTCATGAAGGCACAATAGTTATACTAGAACATGTAAAACAATATTGCAAATAAACTCGGATTCACATATTGAACCAAGAAATTTGGGGCTTTTTTTTTTTATCAAAAATGACTCAAATGAAATGGAAAGGCTCAAATAACGTTTAAACATGGCAGAATCATAAAATAATGCTAAGAAATTAGAAAGAAGACTGTTTTGAAAGGGATTTTGAAAACCCTAGTTCGAAAACTGAAAAATCTTTAGGAACCTGAAGAATCTTTAAAAGAAAACATGGAAAGAACTCATAATAGGTATAGATCTGTTACAGATCTAAAAGAATCGGAAGGTTTAAAGAACTAGGGTTTCGAAGAGAACCCAGAAAAGATAAGAAAGCCTTAAAATGTTACTGGATTTAACCCAAAGGTCATAGATCTTACTTGAACGGCCGGAGGTGGCCGAAAAATGGCATGAAGGACCATGGGTAGGAGTTGAACCGCTCCAGGTTCGTCTGACGACCTCAGGGTAGTGTCAAACCGGCGTGGGGTGAAGCAGAGGCTAGGAGATGATGAGAGGCCATGATTTCTGGCGAGGAAGGTGGTGGTTGAGGGAGGCTAGGGTTAGGTTGAGAGAAGAGAGGATATGAGAGAATTTGAGGGCCGCGACATCTCAAAATGAGATAGGGTTAATGGTCTTTAGGATTAAAAAAGGAAAAGGCTCGTTTGGACAGTTGATATGGGGGATCAACGGTCGGGAGTAGACCGAGTAGATGGATTCCAGGTCTGGGTATTGGGCTGGTCTCAATTGGGTTGGGGTCAGATTTGATTTGGGCTGGATTTTAAATAGGAAGGGGCTAATTATCAAATACCCAATTAAATTAATAAAAATAGCTAAAAATTACATAAAATGAAAATAAGGCTAAATAGGTGAAATTAAGGTAATTAAATAATATTTAAAATATAAAATGACTAATTATTGAATTAAATGGTATAAAATATACAATTAGGCTATAATTGCAAAGTTGTTGTAATTATAGCCAAATAATATCAAATTGGCTAATTTGTGAAATAATTAAATTCTAATAGGATTAAAATGATATATTGAGCTAGGAAATATTTTGAAAATTATTTATAATATAATTTATGAATAATTATTGAATTTAAAATACTAAATAAATTGGAAAAGAAATTAAATAAAATATGAAAAATTATGGAAAAATACCAGTTATTATAAAAAGTGATTTGAAGGCACATATGCAAATTTTAAAATAGTTTGAGGAAAAATTGGGTATCAACAGTATTTACCTGTCAAAAATACTCTCTGTGCAAGGTAACTTAAGGCTGAATAACATTCCTTTGCATAGAGCACATCGGAATACATATCCATGTCTTCAATCCGGTAAGGGTCATTTCTAGAAGTTCTTCAAATATAAATTCTACTAGTTCAAATTCTTTGAGGATGTACTGAGCTAACAATCTCGGCTTGGATATAATTGCTAAAATTGGAAGTGCCATGCGAATGTTCATGTTTTGCCAATAGCTCATTCAAAATTGAAGCTGGGTAAATAGGCAAACAAACACAAATCATAAAGGGAGTAATAACTTCATTGATGCTGAAGCATCTAACTATAGGTATAAAATATAGTAGGATTAATTGCACTAAACGCTCTAATTTCAGATACACCTTGTATTATAATTAACAAGTTTTGTATCAACTAGCTTAAAGTTGATACTTTTCATAAGGTAAAAGTTGTAAAGATATATTTTGTAAACAGAAGTTATTTTTCAAATAAAATATTTTTATGCAAGACTATAGCATGTGGTCAAAGAAATATGTTGGACTAGCGTGCCTCAATCGTACTTGGTTAAGTGCTATAATTAGGAGTCGTTTGGTTATCAACATTATGATACTAATTTTATTATAAAATTTTTAAATTACATTTATCTTGTGTTTGGTTATTAATATTAACTAATACTTAGATAAATTTTATAATAAAATTATGATATTTTTACCTCATATTTGGGATTATAATCTCACAATTTTCCAAACCAAACAGACCTTTTATTCCTTTATTAGTCCCAAATTAGTTGTCATGTGTCAAAACTGAAGCAGCAACATGAGTTGAGCTCAGGAAGAGCTCTAATGGCGGAACAAATGTGCGTGCTTAGAAAGAGAAAATGTGGAGAAGAAGCTTCCAGATTCTGAAAGAGTGAAGACTTTCTCATTGACTAAGATATGTACACGTGTATTTATATAAAACAATTAATACCTAACTAACAACTAAACTAACTAGCTGACTAATACTAATATCGCTAAGAAGTGCTAAGCTGTTGCTGAGCTGTAGCATATACACATGGGAATTAAATACATAATCTCAAGACCCCCCCTTAAGTTGGAGGTGAGGAAGTCACACCCAACTTGCTAAGAAGAAAAGAATGTTTGATCCCAGTTAGAGACTTAGTAAATATGTCGGCCAGTTGCTCCTTTGTAGGGTGTAATGTAGAGAAATCAACCCTTCTTGAAGCTTGTCGCGGACAAAATGACAATCCACTTCAATATGCTTCGTACGCTCATGAAACACTAGGTTTCTGGCGATGTGTAGGGAAACTTGGTTGTCGTAGAATACTAGTATGGGGAAAGATAAGGGTACAGTGAGCTCCTCCAATAGCCTTGCAAGCCAAACCAGCTTCCTAACCACCTTTCTAGAGGACCTGTACTCTGCCTCAACTTGAGAAAGAGCAATGATAGACTGTTTCTTTGACTTCCAGCTAATGGGACTGTCCCCAAGAAGCACTATGTAACGACTAACTCATTTTCTGGACTCAAGACAGGTTGCCCAATCTGAGTCACAGAAGACTCGAACCCTATAGTCAGCACTGTTAGAGAGAAAGATGCCCAAGTTTGGATATCCTTTGAGGTATCTCAGCACATGAAATGTAGCTCTCAGGTGTGAATCTCTAGGATTTTGCATGAACTGGCTCAAGTGTTGCACGCTATAGGCGATGTCCAGTCTAGAGTGCGTAAGGAAATTTAGTTTACTAATCAGCTTTCTATAATATGTTGAATCTGGCAGTAAGGTTCCCTCATCTGCCTTTAGTGATTGCAGGATCAAGAGGAGAAGACACCGGAGAATACGACCGACAATCATAATCCTTCAAGAGATCCATGGTGAACTTCATTTGGGATATTAAGACACCATCGTGTTTATACAAAATTTCCAGCCCTAAGAAGTAGTTCAACCTCCCCAAATCCTTTATCCTAAATGTCTCATGTAGGAATTTTTTTAGTGATTCAATCTCATATAGTTAGGACCCTATGATTATAACATCATCGACATACACAACAACAAAAATAACTGAACCTCCAGCTTTCTTGTAAAACAAGGAATAGTCTAGTATTGAATGCACATACCTTCTGGAACACAATGCTTCTGCTAATTTTTCATATCATTGCTACTTTCCTGCTTTAAGCCATAAAGGGACTTATTTAGCTTGCACACCAAATCTGACCTATCTACTACCAGAGCAAGAGGTATATCCATATATACTTCTTCATGAAGGACTCCATTAAGGAATGCATTGTTTACATCTAGTTGGAAAAGCTCCCACCCCTTTTTAAATGCTACTGCAGTCAGCCCTCTGACTGCAGTAATTTTAACAACTGGAGAGAAGGTTTTAGTGTAGTCTATCCCAGCTTGTTATGTGTACCCTTTCACAACCAGCCTTGCCTTGAATCTCTCAACACTCCCATCTGATTTGTGTTTAATTTTGTACACCCACTTGCACCCTATTGCTTTCTTACCATCTGGTAGATGGACTAAGTCCCAAGTGTGATTAACATGTAATGCTTCAAATTCTTGTGTCATTGCTGCTTTCCAAGCAGGATTCATGGCTGCTTCTTCATATGAGTTAGGTTCACAATCAAGTGAGATGCTCTTGACCAATTTTTGACTATCTGGAACTAAGGCATTTAAGGATACATGTTGTGTATGGGATACTGAAGTATTAAAAGAAAAGGATGATGTACTAGAATTGCTACTAGAGGGTGTCATACAAGGAAGATTATGAGCTGGATGATGTGGTCGAAGGTTGGGAATGAAACACACATAATCCCTTAAGTACACAGGTGTCTTGTGTGTTCGAGCAGGTCTGTGAGAAATTGTGACATGTTCTGTTGGTGTAAGGCTGGTACAAGAGAAGTATTAGTAACTGTAGGGCATGGTGAAGGTGAATTAGGTGTTGTATGATTAGTGGAGTGTGTATCAAAATCCAAGTGATCACTACCAGACAAAGTTGCAGGTGACTCTACATTGTGAAATGATTCAGGTGAATGGGAAATGGGGTTTGTGCCATTAGTGTTAGATGAGAATCCTGTTTGGTTTGAAAAAGTTTGAAAAGGCACAGGAACTTGACCAAAACTAGATACCTTATTAGAATCAGAGGACAAAGAAAAAGGAAACACATTTTCATGGAAAATTACATCCCTTGAGACATGTATCTTCTTTGTGGCTAGACTAAGGACCTTGTACTTTTGTCCCAAAGGGGTATCCTACAAAAACATGGGGTGTTGATCTTGGCTCAAATTTGTCTTTGTGACCTTTAAGTACAGTGGGGAAGCAAAGACACCCAAAATTCATGAGATGTGAGTAAGTGGGCTCCTTTTGATAAAGAAGTTCAAGAGGACATTTATTATGGAGAAGGGAAGAAGGTAGTCTATTTATTAGATATGTGGCTGTGAGAATACACTCTCCCCAATATTTCAGGGGCAATTTTGATTGAAAAAGTAGTGCTCTTGCTGTTTCAAGTAGGTATTTGTGCTTTCTTTCCACCACATCATTCTGTTGTGGTGTATATGGGCATGTTTCTGGTGCAAAATACCTTTAGTTTGAAGAAAGGAGACAATTTCAGAACTGGTAAATTCCAGTCCATTATCTGTTCTAATAGATTTGATTGAGGTGTTGAATTGGTTTTTTTACCATGATAGTGAAGGCTTTTAGGATTTGCAATGCATTACTCTTACATGCCAAAATATGTGTCCATGTCGACCTACTGTAATCATCCACTAGTGTAGTGAAATATCTATAGCCATCATGAGTTGTAACATAGTATGGCCCCCACAAATAAATATGCAGTAATTCAAAAATTTTTGTTGGGGATGTGGTTTCTTGGGGAAAAGACAACCTTGTTTGTCTTGCCATGGGACACATGTGGCAGATGAAGGGTTGTTTGGATACAAAAGTCACTGGTATGGATGAGATACCCTTCATTTGACAAAGGTTACATTCCCCAATCTATTCTGCCACAAAAAATCTGCAAGATTTTCATTTCTCAAGGATTTATTAGACACAAAATTGGACACATGACAATCACTTGCTTTATTTGCAACTGAAGTATTTACAATAGGGATGGTAGGAGAATGTGTCTTATCTACATATGCATGAGATGTATTTGAAAGTCTATGTACATGATGACATACAGAATCACTAGAGGAAACAAAACTATTAGATGCAGAATTGAAAGCATAATTTTTAGATGGAACATTAGAATTAGATGCAGAATGAGAGACAGAATTACTCTTGCTGAGTTTTAAACACTGAAAATACAAACCATTCTTGGATTTACCAATCTCTAGAGGCCTCTTCATTGAAGGGGCTTGCAGAATAAGACAGACAAACTTTGTAAAAATGACAATACAGTCAAGTTGTACTATCAAGGAATGTACAAATATTAAGTTGTATTTGAAACTAGGCACATAAAGGACCTTTTTCAGAGTGAGCTTAGGGCTAAGAATCACTTCACAAATTTGTGTCACCTTTACTTTGTATCTGTTAGGTAGTGATACCAGAAAAGGATAAACTAAGGTTCTAATATTGGTTAGTAGGGATTTCTTAGGTCATGTGGTTCGTGGACCCAAAATCAAGGATCCAGGAATCAGTATTTGGTTCAAAACACTCATATGTTTGTGAATTAGACTCAACATAAGCAGAGCATGCCAAAATACCTGCAAAGTTAACAGCTCCACTGTTAAGGTTGACACTCCCAGAAACATCTCCTCCATTCCCACAATGAGTTTGAAAGTTTTCCAGTAGCCTTAACAACTGACAGTATTGCTCCTTGCTCAGATTATGTATGCTTCGATTCTGATCTTGGAAATCATCTTCATTTTCTCCCACATTTAGCCAATCATGTTGCGTACCAAAAATATTTGTTGCAGACGCTTTGCCTTTGTTGACTTTGTTGTTGAACTTATTGTTGTTGTTGAACATCTGTTGGTTGTTGAATTTGTTGTTATTGTTACCTTGTGGATACCCATGACGTTTGTAGCATTTATCCTTTGTATGTCTTGGCCTCTTACAATACTCGCAAAACATTCTAGATCTTCCTGTAAACTGGCCCCCCCTGTATCCATTATTTCCACTAGTGTTGTTGTTTTGATTGTAATTTGTACAGAAACTGTTATTGCCTGCACCACTCACATTTAGTGAAGTAGACTCTAATACAAATTTATTTTGAGGCTTTATTTCCCTCTGATTTTCTTCTTGAATAAGGATTGAGAAGGCTTGTGCGAAACTAGGCAAAGGATTCATCATCAAAATGCTGCCTCACACCACTGTATACACCTCGTTCAATCCCATGAGGAATTGAATTAGTCTCCTATCCTGCTCTGCTTTGTGCATATTTGCTTTGGCTCCACAATTGCACTGACATTTACATTCAGCGTGTGCATTTAGGGTATTCAATTCTTCCCATAATTTTTTTATTTTTGTGTAATATCCAGTAATATCTAGAGCTCCTTGGCTCAAATAGTTGATTTCTCTTTGAAGCTGATAGAGCTTTGCACCGTTAGTTTGATCGTACTTGTTGATAGAAACTAATCGTCCACCAAACTGTATAGAGAACCCAGTTCTCTATCAGTTCCCACCGTAAGTAACAGACTGTAAAACCAAACAGTAAGGCGACCTCGTCCTCTATCAGTCCCCTAAAAAATACACAGAGACAAGTAGAAAAGACGGTGGATTTTTACGTGGAAAAATCCCAACTCAAGGGGACAAAAACCACGACCTACACTGGTAAGATTTCAACTTTACTAACTTGTAATCTCAACTATTACAAGACACTTTGTAATGAATCTCTTACAAAAACTTCAACACACTAACTTGCAATACACTTATTACAAGCCACTTTGTTACTCACTAGTTACAAAGACTTTAACTTATGACTACAATAGTCACAACACATACACAGATGGTTTATGATTTTGAGTTTCCTAAAACAAAGCTTCTAAGAAAGCAATATAAGAGTTACAATGAAGGNATGAAGAACAAAACACAAGATTACAACTCAACTAAGGACACACATATACTCGTGGTGGAACTGGTCCGTAGTGGAGTTGTCTTCTTGTTCTTGACACACT
Organism: Nicotiana paniculata; assembly: GCA_005239505.1. NCBI lineage: Eukaryota > Viridiplantae > Streptophyta > Magnoliopsida > Solanales > Solanaceae > Nicotiana > Nicotiana paniculata. The sequence continues at coordinate 5,100 of ML345532.1, read as the reverse complement.
TGAGCCTTCAACAATGGAGCAGATCTTCAATGCTATGAAGAATGTAGTAAATTCCCAAGTGAATATCTTGTTTTTCATCCAACAAGATATTATATCTCAAAGACATCACAAAAATGATGTCCATACTTAGTTGGTACACTCTACAACCAATAGGAAGTGACTGCTACACTGTTTCTGCACTGTAGCGTGTACAGTTGCAGGCAGTCACTTTTTGCCACTGCTTTCCAGCTGTAAAGTTGACTTGTACTTCTGTCTGGGGAATGTCAAAGGATCAGGTCCCTAATTTGTTCCTTGTGAGTTCAAATGTACACTGCCCAGATTTCTTCATGCACTGTGCAGGCAGTCACTTTCTGCCACTGCTTTCCAGCTGTAAAGTTAACTTGTACTTCTGTCAGGGGAATGTCAAGTGATCAGGTCCCTAGCATGTTCCTTGTGATATGTACACTGCCCAAATTTCTTGTGAGTCTATGCTGACTGGTTGTGCTGGTTACGCATCAAGTCCTTTACATAAAAGTTTGTTAGATCATCAAAACAAAATATTAACCCATCAATTTCCCCCTTTTTGATGATGATAAACTTTTATAATTGATGAGCAATTATATAATCTAAATTAACCAGATAAGAGACCAGGACCCCATATTGTTCCCCCTGACTATGTGCTTCCCTCTGGTTGCACATCAGGTCTTTTATCTGGTTCTTTACATAAAAGTTTTTTAGATCATCAAAATAAAATACTAACCCATCAATTTCTCCCTTTTTGATGATGACAAAGTTTTATAATTGATGAGCAGTTATATAATCTAACTTAACCAGATAAGAGACCAGGACCCCATATTGTTCCCCCTGACTATGTGCTTCCCTCTGGTTGCACATCAGGTCTTTTATCTGGTTCTTTACATAAAAGTTTGTTAGACCATCAAAACAAAATATTAACCCATCAATTTCCCCCTTTTTGATGATGACAAAGTTTTATAATTGATGAGCAGTTATATAATCTAACTTAACCAGATAAGAGACCAGGACCCCATATTGTTCCCCCTTAGTTCCTGCCCACATTATCAATTATCATCTTACCCCTTTTGGAATCATAAAAAGGCACAAACAAACAAAAAGCATAAAGAAGTCTAACATAGCTAACTCATACCCCGTGTGTGCACACAACTTGATAGAAAACAGAAGTAAAAGGAAAACAAGAATTGTCCTTAGCAAGAGAGAAGCATATTCATGGATGATAATCCTTTTTAAATTCATCAGGAGTAGTAAATGTGGAATTCAACATGCCATCACACACAAAAAAACAAAAGCAACCAACAACCACAAAACATCACAACATAAGACAACTGGACATTGAGAGGATCCTAGAGGGCACTAGAAGAGGAAGGCTTGGAGGAGGAGGCAGCAAGGGTTTTAAATGACAATCTCATTTTCCAGCACACAGATATGGTCCCCTTCAACAGTGAAGAGAGTTGCATAGAATTTTTGCACCTCATTTTCATATACCGTGGGTACAGCCCCCTAAACAGATGCCCATTGTTGGAACTCCACTATCTCTAGAACTTGCCTCATCCTTGCCATCTCAGATATGTCCGGGTCAAACATACGACCCCACAAGACTTTTTGAGTTTGCAATCTCTCCTGCCCAAGTCCACTGTCACTTGGTATGGTCTTCAGTGAACCGGGCCCCCCAGCAGTTTCCTTCTGTCATTTTCTCGACTTCTCAACAGACTTACCTCTCTCTCACGTTCAACAACCACCACTCTTCACAGATGATGCACCTTTTTTTTCCTCAGAATCTCCAACCACAGACTTTTGGACCTTTGTAGATCTTTTCACTAAGGAACTAGGTTCCTCCACAGCATCTTTACCTCAACCACTGGAATGTCCTTGTTAGCCACAATGTTCCCTTGATTCATCAACCTCTTCTTCTTTTTCTGAAGTTTTGCAATCGGGTAGAAGGTCACTTGGAAGAAGACTCAGGAGTGACTGCTGGCTTGCGAAAAATCCCTCAGAGGTACATAAACGGGAGGAATAGACTCCAAGGGTTTAGTGTATAAGATGGGTTCCTGGTTTGTTTCTGCTGAAGAAGAATCAGGTTCTCCAACAGGTTTTTCTTTGGCTGTGTCATGAACCGGAGACTCAAAAGGAACCATAGTCCCCTCATCCCCTAAAAATAGATTTTCTTCTCCCTGAGACTCAAGAAGGGGGGAGGCTCCTTTATTCGTTAAGGAAGGGTAAGAGTGAGATGGTTTTATGGAAGGAAGGGTAATAAAGAGGGGGTAGAGGAAGGGTTCTGACAGACGCACAGACTCTGAAAAGTAGGATGTTGTTGCTGTTGAAATAATTTTGTTATCTTTTGAGAAAAGCAAGAGAAAAACACATTATTACTAACCTGTGGTACAGGAACCAGGTTCCTGATCGATTTTTATAAAATTTCCAGCTCTCTCTTACAGTTCAACGCCGTACCTTTAGCTTCTATAATCATCATGCGTGTCTACCTGCAACAGTATTGATGTGACTTAGGCTTAGTCAGGAAACACTTTAGCTGAATCTACTTGAGTGTGACTCTCATAGCCAATGAAGGAGAACCAGGTCCTCAGTTAGGTTTCATCAACCCCAGTGCTATCCTGTTTCTCTCAAAGTGTTCCCTACTTAGGGCTTTGGTGAAGATGTCTGCAATTTGATCTTCAGTGCAACAAAACTTCATGCAGATATGCCTCTTTTCAACATTGTCTCTGAGGAAATGATGTCTCACATCAATATTCTTAGTTCTCTTGTGTTTAACTGGGTTCTTTGCCATGTTGAGGGCACTGGTGTTGTCACATAGAAGTGGTACACTGTCAATGTACACTCCAGAATATTCTAATTATTGTTGATCCACAGCAGCTGAGCACAGCAAGATGCAGCTGCAACATATTCTGCTTCGGCTGTTGAGAGCCACTGAGTTTTTGCTTCTTTGTACCCCATGAGATTAGGCATGATCCAAGGAAATGAGCCATTCCAGAAGTGCTTTTCCTGCATTCCTTGTTCCGCAACCTGTGGAGTGCTTTCCACAGCATCTCCAACTCTTTCTTCAGCTTCAATGAAAGTAATTGGGGTACCAGGTTCCTCATGTGGATTTGAGGAAAAGGTTGTATTTTCTTCACTTACTTTCCTCTGGCACATGCATCAAAAGCTCTGTGCTCCTTGAACTTAGAGTTAGACAGACAACGAACCAGGTCCCTCTGTATGAATCTATTCAAGAGAGAAAAGCTTGCATGACCCAATCTTCTGTGCCACAGTTTTGCATCATCATCAACTACCTTCAAGCAGCTCATATCACCAGCTTCCAAGGATTCAAAGTCAGCAACATAGATATTCTTGTGTCTTTTAGCGATCAAAACCACCTCACCAGTTACTAGACTAGTAACCGTGCATACTTTAGACAAGAATTCTACTTTGTTTCCTTTATCACAGATTTGAGAAACACTCAAGAGACTGTACTTCAACCCATCTACATAGTTGACATTCTCAATTGAGTGCTCAAGTGATCTTCCAACCCTTCCAACACCGAGAATGTACCCCCTCCCCCCTCTTTTTTTTTTCATTGCCAAAGGATACATCTCCTCCTTTCAGGGCTTTCAGTGAGAGAAAATCCATGGTGTTCCCAGTCATGTGCTTTGAACATACATTGTACATGATCCATTATAGTCCTGTTCCTCTCACTAGTACCTGCACATATGAATCAAGGGTTAGATTTAGGAACCCAAACAAGTTTGGGTACCTTGTAGTTAGGAAAAGGGTGAATAAGAGCTGTTCTAGTCCATGCAGGTAAGAATCGATTTTTCTTAATGGGACCTGGTCCCTTATTAGAATTCCTCTTATTAGCAAACATTTTGTTTTTCTGAACTGATTGATCCCTGGCAGGGAAGCTTTCTTTGAAGTGCCCATGTTCCCACAGTGAGTACATAGCCAGTTGTCTGGAACAGTGACATACTTGCTGTGTGGGTTGTAAGGAACTTTCTCCTTTTGGAACCCGATCCCCTGCCTGTTTCCACTGTTATTAAAGTATATTGCAGTGACAGCATCAGAGGACCAGGTCCACTTAAGTGATTTTTCAACATCACTCTTCACTCTTCCTAGTTCTTCATGAAGTTGTTTGTTTTTCTCAAGCTCTGCACCCGGACTAGATTTCACTGATCTTAACTCATTTTCAAGTTTAAGGTATGCATCACTTGCAACTTCCTTTCCCTTTTGAGTGTTGTCCATCCATTTTTTTGTTTGGTTTTTCGACAAGTTATTTTCTCTAGTTACTTCTTCCACTTGTTCCTTCAAGTCTACAATAGAAATTACTATATCATCCCTCTCTTGATCTATGTCACCAATTTCTTCTATTAAATTATTTTTCTCATTAATGAGGCTATGATATGCATCAATCAACACGTTTGCTAAGGACATCAATTTTTTCTTAGAGTAGGTTTTTAAAATTCTTTGAACATCAAGAAAACTTACCTCATCTTTCTCCTTGTCCTCCTCATCATCATCAGATTTGTCCATGAGTACAAAGATTGACTCATACTCCTTGGCCTCGTTATCTACTGCCATCATGGCACTGTTTCCTGCTTCTGGTTCCTCTTCTGATTCACTAGAGGAGTCTCCCCATGCAGCAAGAACTTGCTTCACAACATTGTCAGCTGCACTTTTTTGGCTGAATCGTTTGTTAGGAACCTGGTTCCTATTTGCAGTTTTTTCAGAATTGTGCTTGTAAGGCTCCTGCTTCAGAAGTGGACAATCCTTGATAAAGTGTCCTGGCTTTCCACACTTGTGACATAGATCATGTGAACAACTATTTTTTGACCACACCCAAATTCTATACTNTTAATAGATTCTATTTAAGAAAATTAAAAACAACAAAAATATTCACATTCTTAGAATATAAGATTTTTTCTATGTTTAAATAGAAGAAAATATATATATACATATATATGTATATTATATAATATATATATATATAAGAAAATTAAAAACAATAAAAATATTCACATTCTTAGAATATAAGAATTTTTCTATGTTTAAATAGAAGAAAATATATATATACATATATATGTATATTATATAATATAT